>JAYESA010000005.1:84567992-84870492 GCA_036927795.1 Iris macrosiphon
TATATATATATATATATATATACACAAACACACACACACATATATATACACTCACACATACTACACACAAACACTCACACAACCACACACACACACTACCCACACTCAACTACACCAACACACACACTCAACCATACTCACCCACACACATAAAAACACACACACATATATATAAATATATACTCAAAAACTCTAATACACACTTACCAAGGCTAAACCAACCCGTGCACAAGCTCAAAACCTAGAAACCAAGTTGAAATGGTCATTCGGTCATTTCGACGAACACGTGGAGTACGGTTCGTGATACCTCGTGAAACGCACACCAAACCTACTCGGAATTGCCCAAAAATTTACCCACGGGTTCTAATCGATGTCTAGAACCTAGAAAATGCTAACTCTCCGATTCTAGGTCCGTGGCAAAAACGTGCATTCATGCGGAACCCACGGCGACGAAAAACCCCCAAATCGCCCGAAATACCTAAATCTCTGTGACACGATCTCACATGTCCGAACGGGGGTATGTACTCACCCTCAAGGCACCCAAGCACGTCTACCTAGGTCTGTCTAACCTAGGGCAACACCAAAAATTGGGCCAATCTCAGATTTTATCCAAAATTGACACAAAATCTAATATCAAAGTCTCCAAACACATCCAAACAAGCTCCAACTTCCTCCCATGAGTAGTCCTAAGATTTAGGAAGGTTCTAAACTACTAATTATACTATATTAGAGTAATCACTAAAAGAAAAGTTAGGGTTTATCTCTTGGGAGTTGGAATCCCAAGGCCAAAGTCTCCAAAACCTTAGAAATCACCACCTTCAAGCCTCTAAGCCTCCAAGTCAACCTCTACACTAAGTCTAGGCTCTACACATCTAGGTTAGAGAAAAATAGAGGGTTGGGGTTTACATTGATGTAAGAAATAGAAGAAGGAAGAGAAAAGGTGAAGAGTTAGGGTTTACAATAATGGAATGGAGAGAGAGAGAGAGAGAGAGAGAGAGAGAGAGTTTCGGTCATGAAGAGTTAGGGTTGGGGGGTGGGGGGCGACCATACATTTAAAATAGGGTTAGGATTTACAACAATGACTAAAATGCCCTCCAAATTAGTCATCCAACTAAGGTTTAGGTTTAGGGTTCACTTAACCATTCTAACTAATCCAAAATAACCCAACTAACTAAATAAAAATATAATAGCTATTCTAAACCCATAAATAAGCCTGACAAGGGTGTTAGTTGGGTCTGACATGGGTCCACTAGGGTCTGACATGGGTCTAGACTAGCCAAAACCCTAAAACAACCAATAAAAATAATACAACCAACTAATTAAATATTAATACAAATATTTATGATAAATACACAATTAACCAAATTAAAATAAAAAATATCCTGTCCTGGAAATGGGGTAGTGACACATAGGACCACCGTAACGCTGCGAATCTAATGGCGTAAGTTTCGTTGTGAAACGACAAGCACACACGAAGTTATGTCGAGTATCAGAACATGCCGATACGATATTTTTTGGCGGATACGCGTTGATTCCGGTGTGCACGTGTAAACACCCTGATTTTTTGGAATATTTTAATATAATTTCCCCAATTTTTCTGGATAAAGAACCAAGGTAATTATGATCAAAAGATTTTTAAATGCTGTTAATTGATGTTAAAATATAATGAAAATAATATTTTATGGTGTAAAATAGAAAACCGGACATAGGATAATTTTTTGCGAATTTATTGGACTCCGGAATCATTTTAAAGCCCTAAAAACTATTGGATAATTGAACCGAACCAAACTGACTGAACCAAACCGAACCGCTAACTGAACCGAACCAGGCCAACCCAGCATAGCGGGTCGGATCGGGTCGGATCCGAGTCAAACCCGACCCGGACCCAAAACCCACACAGAACCCTAATTCTAATCGGGTCAGAAACACTGTTCCGACCCGGCAGCGCCGTATAAAACCCCCCACTCGACTTTTGTGCCCAGCGCCGCAACCCTAATAATTCTCCCCGATCCGCAGCCCGCTCCGGTCACTACGCCGTCGACCCGAACTCCACAGCCACTCTTTTCTGCTCAACTCCGCCGTCGACCACCGATCGACGCCGCTGCAACCTCCTCCTCTCCCCACGACCCTGACGCTGCTTCTCCGCCCTGTTCCTCATTGTCCCCCTCTTCCTCCGCCTCGAGCACAGCAGCTCGACCCCGCTCAGCCCCGAGCGCCACCCCCTTCGACGACTCTGGCCCGTTGTACCTCTCGACCCCGTCCAGAACTCCTTCGTCCCCGATCGTCGCTGCCTTGACCTAGCCCCGGCCGTCTGAGCCGCTGTCGACCTCGCCGCTGCCGTAAGCGAGCGCCTCTCAGCCTGTCGACGTAGCCCTAGCAGCGGACACGGACACAGTTCCCACAGAACCCGGACACGGTTAACGCAGGACACAGACACGAAGAATCATCTCCATACGGAGCCCTGTTCAGGTAGTGTTTCCTCTCTCCTCGTAATTCCGTTTTTGATTCCGTCTGTTGCAACGCGTAGACTGTATAACCCTCTCGATGCCCGTACAACTCGCTCGGTACGTCGTGTCCTGTGGTGATCGCACACCGCGATCCAAAAACAGGAAAACCAATACCCTGTTTCACCCCGGAACTGAGTGTGCCCCGCCAAACGGGACGACTTGGTCGCACGCAGTCTTTACCGAAACGTGCACATCGTTGATACGGACGTGTGAGATTTTGCAGAAGTTGATTTGGATGTGCTTGCACACCGAAATCAACGCGTATCCGCCGACAACGCCCCGTATCCGTCCATTCTGGAATACGCTCTAACTTTGTGTACACACGTTGGATCGAGACAAAACTTATTCCATCGAACTCGTAGCAATACGCTGGTCCTGTGTCCCAAGTTTGGTTCAATTCTGAGAACGTTGACAAAATCGCGTATCGTGGGCCCCACATGCTCCACTTGACGGACGATTTTGTGATCGGCTCATCGAAATCTAATTTTGGAAGTTCCATTGGGTTCGTATCATCGTTCCTGACTTATTGACTCTTAGTTTAACGATTTTGGAGACCTTTGACCCTGACCCACTTTTCGGTGCAAAGTGGCCCACATGTAGACCCGCTTTGGCCCGAAAATGTCATTTTTGCCCTTGTGTCCAAATTGGACTTAAGGACAGGCGTTTCTAGCTATTTGATATCTTCTAAGACTATTGGTGATATTTATTGTAGCTTTTGGAGGAGTACCTACAGGATCCATTGATACAGGGACGACTGTTGGTATTCAAATTCTCGGCAAGTGTACCTTGCTAAACCCTGCAGCTTTGCTACTTATTTCCTTGACTTAGTTATACATCAGTGGGCAAGTATACCTTGCCAACTTTACAGTTCTTGTTGTATATTTCCTTGCTTTATTTATACTGCTGTGCATGCTTAACCTAGGACCGTGTGACTTACTTAGCGTCCGATTATTAGTCGGGTGCCAACACCGTACGCGATGTTGTGTATGTCATCTAGAGATGGACATTCGTGATCCTTTATATTCTCGTACTTGTCTTATCAAGTACATTATACCCAGGACACTTGACACTATACATGAGACATGATCTTTCTGAGATATTCATGGTGATTCTGTATAGGATACAGATTTCTGACATAGACATTATACTCTTGGATACTCTAT
Source organism: Iris macrosiphon (assembly GCA_036927795.1). Classification (NCBI taxonomy): domain Eukaryota; kingdom Viridiplantae; phylum Streptophyta; class Magnoliopsida; order Asparagales; family Iridaceae; genus Iris; species Iris macrosiphon. The sequence continues at coordinate 84,571,663 of JAYESA010000005.1, forward strand.
GACTTACTGTATTAGTTATGATCTTGCGTGCCATGTACATGAGACGTTATGGACATGAGATATGTGATTACATTGGGTGGAGAGAGACACACAGGCTACAGGCTGATTACATTTATATCCCTACTACTGTGAGGCACAGGACTCTGAAACCCGAGCTTGGCCCATTACTCATTATTACTGCTACCGGCTGCCCGACACAGAGCTTGTAGTGGCTCAGCCTAAGTACTCGTGATGCTCTCATCTTGTATTTTACATAGATGGTTCTATAGCTTACCCTATTTATTTCATTATTTGCTGCACTGCATTTATTTTGGCTTGTATTATCTGTACCTTGCTATGTCCCCTGAGGACCTAGATCCGGATTATGTCCCCAGGATTTGCAGACGAGATTTATCCTGAGGTATACGGGACAGCAGCAGTAGCAGGAGCAGAAGTAGAAGCAGATACAGGAGCTATACCGACACTCGAGGATGAGGTGTTAGCTGAAGACTTCTCCTGAGCATCCATGTTTCATGCTCAGTATTTATTTTATTCAGTCATTTATATTTTGGTCTGTTGAACCATTGTATCAGATATTTATCGGGTTGTTCCCCGAAGCACTTTGTTGAGACTGTTTGATGATTTACATTTCTTATATATGTGGATCATATTTTATCTTGTGTGGATGAGATTAGTTGTGCCATGTTATCGTAGACTTGATTTTACAGCTTAAGTATGCCCTGATGGATCCATTAAATTGGGTTTGTCCATCGGTGCGTGCTGCTGGCCATTGCCACGTGTTTGGTCCCTCGGTATTTTGGGACTGGGGCGTGACTTAGTTTTTGTGATGGCCCATGCAGGTCTACGACTAATACGTTCGGTTTCAACTTAGGGACCGAACAAGCCTGCCCTAAGGATAGGATAAGTTATAGGATCTCATCCATTGTTGAACCATTTTTGAACTATATATCGAACTCGAATTAATTACTTAATTTACATCCTGTGTTGATATCTCTGAGAGTTCTTATAGTTTATCTTTTGGTTTCAGAGTAATGGATCCCAGGAACGGAGATGAGATTCCCTTGGATACACCACACGACGCTGTGGTTGCTTATGTAGACGGAGTGACACCAGGGAACGGAGGACAACCATCGCAGAGCAATCAAACCGGCCAGCCTAATCCAAGGTTCCGGCGAGATGACATCCCACCTCCACCACAGTTTACTCCACAGATGCCAGTTTTCCCGCCAGGGCAAGCCATGGACGGGCAACATATATTTCAGATGATGTATGCCATGATGCAAGCCCAGCAGCAGGTTCAGCAAGAGGCACATAGTCACGAGGCAGAGTATTTGAGAACCAGCCTGGTATCCATATTGGAGCAGGCAAACCCACCAGCGAGGCGATCAGCGACGGGATCTATCACCGATTTTTGTCAGCTCAAGCCTCGTACCTTTTCTGGTAAAGAGGGGCCAACAGAAGTTCACGAATGGCTCACGAACATTCAGTACCAGTTGGAAGCAGCTGAACTTCCACGGGAGAAATGGATGACTGCGGTCAGAATGCAGTTGACTGAAAATGTACATCATTGGTGGTTAGCAGAAGAGAGGAGGCTCGGACAGGACCGAGTCACTTGGGAAGAATTCTCCAGACTCTTCCGAGAGATGTATGTTCCAGCAGTAGTACGGTCAGAGCTCAGAGACAAGTTCAACCGCCTTATCCAAGGCAATATGACAGTGGAAGAATACAACGCAGAATTTATTCGCCTAAGTCGCTTCGCCCCAACCTTGATTTCGACAGAGGAAGAGAAAGCTGAGAAGTTCTTTGACGGACTGAAGTTCGAGCTCCAGAGATTGATTGGATCGGCTGCACCTATATCATATACCGACGTCCTTGCAGCAGCACGACGCATGGAGCGTGTTACTAGAAGGGAGTTAAATCTGAAGAGGCCAATCACATCAGCACCATCCAGGATATCACATGGGGATCCTGCAAAATGATCCCAGAGGAGTATGCCAGATAGAGCAGCACACAGGGCCATATCTCTCCCTACTTGTCACCACTGCGGTAAGGTAGGTCACATTGAGAGAGAATGCAGACGCAAGTTAGGACTATGCCTGGCTTGCGGATCCAACCAGCATCAAACCAGAGACTACACCGAGCGCAGAGAGGGAGCAACGAGACTAGCTTTACCTGCACCACGACCAGCTTATCCAGCAGTAGGAGCACCGCAGACAGGAGTTGGAGGAGTCAGACCACCAGCCCCAGGAGGAAATCAGCAGAGACCACCACTGGCACTACAGGCAGCCCTATTTCAGCAGGCTCAGCAGCAGAGAGGCCAAGCTCAGGGCCGAGGACAGGCATTCACATTGGCTGTTGAGGAGGAAGCTACTACAGGCGAGATTATCGCAGGTACTATTTTAGTAGCTTCATTACCAGCTGTAGCTTTATTTGATTCTGGAGCATCGCATTCATTTATAGCAGCTAGCTTTGTAGCCACCCATAGAGTAGCTACCGCACCTCTCTCGAAGATGAAGAGAATTCTTACGGGAGGTGGAATAATTCCGGTTAGTGACGTCTGTAGATCATGTTCTGTAGTAGTATGTGGAAGAGAGATGCGCGCTCAATTTTTGATCTTTTCCATGCCGGATTATGATGTTGTACTTGGTATGGACTGGTTAAGTCAGTACCATGCGACTCTTGATTGCCAACTTGGATGGGTTATATTTAGACCGCCTGGACATCCAGAATTTAAGTTTTTTCGAGGAGCTGTAGAGCAAGGAGTTCAGCCCACTCTTAAGGTACTATCAGTAGAAGGGGAGACAGGTTACCCAAGAGTCATATCTGAGTTTGTGGATGTATTTTCTGATGATCTTCCAGGTTTACCGCCTGATCGGGAAATAGAATTCACAATAGACTTAACTCCAGGAGCAGAGCCTATCAATTCATCAGTATATCGGCTAGCACCTAAAGAGTTAGTGGAGTTGAAGGAACAAGTTGATAATCTTTTGGAGAAAGGGTTTTATTCGGCCCAGTGTTTCACCTTGGGGAGCACCCATATTATTTGTACCGAAGAAGGATGGAACAGTACGGTTGTGTATTGACTACATGGCACTAAATATTGTGACCATCAAGAACAGGTATCCCTTACCACGCATTGATGATCTATTCGATCAATTGAGTGATGCTAGGGTATTCTCGAAGATTGACCTTAGATCCGGCTATCATCAGATCAAAGTAAGGAATGGGGATATACCGAAGACAGCTTTCAGGATCAAGTATGGACATTATGAGTTCTTGGTAATGCCGTTTGGTTTAACCAACGCGCCAGCAGTGTTTATGAGTTTGATGAACAAAGTATTTCATCAGTTCTTGGATAAATTTATGGTTGTGTTCATTGATGACATTCTAATATATTCCAAGAGCCACGAAGAGCACGAGGAGCATCTCAGAATCATGTTAGAGACCTTGAGACAGGAGAAGCTATATGCCAAACTCAGTAAGTGTGAGTTTTGTATGGATAAAGTGCCTTTCTTGGGACATATCATATCAGGAGAAGGACTTTCAGTTGATCCGGAGAAAGTTGCTGCAATAGAGACTTGGCCTACACCCACATCAGTTGTAGAGGTGAGAAGTTTTCTCGGACTTGCGGGATATTACCGAAGGTTTGTAGAAAATTTCTCAAGGATTGCAGAGCCAATGACAAAGTTGACACGTAAAGACCAGGAGTTTACATGGACAGAAGACTGCCAGAAGGCTTTTGAAGAATTGAAGAGAAGATTGACAACATCACCTATCTTGACTCTTCCTTCAGGGTCAAAAGGTTTTGTTGTTTACAGTGATGCATCAGGTAGTGGATTAGGATATGTTTTGATGCAACATGGCAAAGTTATTGCTTATGCATCGAGACAGTTGAAGGTCCATGAGAAGAACTACCCAACACACGATCTGGAGCTAGCAGCAGTTATATTTGCACTGATGATTTGGAGGCACTACCTTTATGGGGAGAAGGTAGACATCTTTACAGATCACAAGAGTCTGAAGTATGTATATACTCAGAAGGAGCTCAATATGAGGCAGAGACGTTGGCTTGAATTGATGGTGGACTTTGATATAGATCTGCAGTATCATCCGGGAAAGGCGAATGTCGTAGCAGACGTACTCAACAGGAAGCCTACGACTTATTTCTTGACAATGCAGCCGAAGTTATTAAGAGACCTACAGAAGCTTCAGATAGAGGTTGTTTATCAGGACAGACTGGCGTGCTAGCTAATCTTGAAGTTAAGTCGTCACTTGTGGAAAGAATTTAAAGAGGCATTGTCCACCGATACTAGATTCCGAAGACTCAAAGAGAGGACAGAAGCAGGCATGCAGACATGACTTCGCATACATGAAGACGGGACATTGAGGTTTGGGAATCGCCTGTATATTCCAAATAGAGAATTGAGACAGGAGTTGATGACTGAAGCACATAGCTCTATGTACTCTGTTCACCCAGGAGGAACTAAGATGTACCGAGACTTGAGGCAGTATTTTTGGTGGCATGGAATGAAAAGGGAGATTGTAAGATTTGTGGCTAAATATTTAGTCTGTCAGCAAGTAAAGGCCGAGCATCAGAGGACTGCAGGTATGTTACAGCCGCTTCCTATACCAGAATGGAAGTGGGAACATATCACGATGGATTTTGTCACAGGATTTCCAAGGAGCCCCAGCGAAAGAGATGCAGTATGGGTTATTGTGGATCGACTCACTAAATCGGCATATTTCTTGCCATTTAGAGTTGGACAGTCCACAGAGGCACTAGCCGACATGTATATGCGACAAATCATAAGATTACATGGAGTACCTGTTAGTATTGTGTCGGATCAAGATTTGAGATTTATATCTCATTTCTGGCGAAGCATGCAAGAGAGTCTGGGCACCAGGCTCAAATTTAGCACAGCTTACCATCCACAGACAGATGGTCAATCGGAACGCACGATTCAGATCTTGGAGGATATGTTGCGATCGTGTATGCTAGATTTTGGAGGATCTTGGGAAGATCATTTGTACTTAGTGGAGTTCTTCTACAATAACAGTTATCAGGCCAGCATTCAGATGGCACCGTTAGAGGCATTATACGGAAGGAAGTGCAGATCGCCTATATGTTGGAGTGACGTTGGTGAACGTCAAATACTGGGCCCAGAATTGGTAACGCAGACAGTGGAAAAGGTAAAATAAATCCAGAATCATCTTCGAGCAGCTCAGGACAGACAGAAGCATTAGGCTGATACGCACAGGCGTCCCCTAGAGTTCAAAGAAGGAGAGCACGTATTCTTGAGGATTTCGCCCACTCGAGGTATTATTAGATTTGGGAGCAGAGGCAAGTTGAGCCCAAGGTATATTGGCCCATTTGATATTCTAGAGCGCATTGGTGAGGTGGCTTATCGTCTTGCAATACCTCCATCCTTAGAGGGAGTGCATGACGTATTCCACGTCTCACAGCTGAGAAGGTATGTGACCGACCCAAGTCATGTAGTCGATCATTCAGAGATCGCAGTAGGCCCAAGCTTGAGATATGAAGAATAACCCGTTGGCATACTCGACATCAGTGAGAAGACATTGCGAGGACAGACAATCAGACTGGTTCGTGTAGCTTGGAAACATCATTCCCCTGGCGAATCGACCTGGGAACGAGAGGATAGTATGCGCCAGCGTTATCCTCACTTGTTCGCGGATGCAGTGATAACCTAGGAATTCTTGTAATTCCTATAGTTCCTCCATTAGTAGTTGATTCTTTGATTGCGAGGACGCAATCCTCTTAAGGGGGGTAGATTGTAAACACCCTGATTTTTCGGAATATTTTAATATAATTTTCCCCAATTTTTGGTATTTTTCTGGATGAAGAACCAAGGTAATTATGATCAAAAGATTTTTAAATGCTATTAATTGATGTTAAAATATTATGGAAATAATATTTTATGGTGTAAAATGGAAAACCGGACATAGGATAATTTTTTGCAAATTTATTGGACTCCGAAATTATTTTAAAGCCCTAAAAACTATTGGATATTTGAACCGAACCAAACCTGACTGAACCAAACCGAACCGCTAACTGAACCGAACCAGGCCAACCCAGCATAGCGGGTCGGGTCGGGTTGGATCCGAGTCAAACCCGACCCGGACCCGAAACCCACACAGAACCCTAATTCTAATCGGGTCGAAAATACTGTTCCGACCCGACGACGCCGTATAAAACCCCCCCTCGACTTCCGTGCCCAGCACCGCAACCCTAATAATTCTCCCCTGATCCGCAGCCCGCTCCGGTCACTCCGCCGCCGACCCGAACTCCACAGCCACTCTTCCCTGCTCAACTCCGCCGTCGACCACCGATCGACGCCGTTGCAAACTCCTCCTCTCCCCACGACCCCGATGCTGCTCCTCCGCCCTGTTCCTCATCGTCCCCCTCTTTCTCCGCCTCGAGCACAGCAGCCCGACCCCGCTCAGCCCCGAGCGCCGCCCCCTTCGACGACTCCGGCCCGCTGCACCTCTCGAACCCATCCAGAACTCCTCCGTCCCCGATCGTCGCTGCCCTGACCTAGCTCCGGCCATCTGAGCCGCTGTCGCCCTCGCCGCTGCCGCCCGTGAGCGCCTCTTCGCCTGTCGATGCAGCCCTAGAAGCGGACACGGATACAGTTCCCACAGAACCCGGATACGGTTAACGCAGGACACGGACACGAAGAATCATCGCCCTACGGAGCCCTGTTCAAGTAGCTTTACCTCTCTCCTCATAATTCCATTTTTGATTCTGTCTGTTGCAACGTGTAGAATGTATAACCCTCTCGATGTCCGTATAACTCGCTCGGTGCGTCGGGTCCTGTGGTGATCGCACACTGCGATCCAAAAACAGGAAAACCAACGCCCTGTTTTACCCCGGAACTGAGTGCGCCCCGCCAAACGGGACGACTTGGTCGTATGCAGTCTTTACCGAAACGTGCGTGTCATTGATACGGACGTGTGGGATTTTACAGAAGTTGATTTGGATGTGCGTGCACACCAAAATCAACGCGTATCCGCCGACAATGCCCGGTATCCGTCCATTCTGGAACATGCTGTAACTTTGTGTACACACGTCAGATCAAGACGAAACTTATGCCATCGGACTCGTAGCAATACGCTGGTCCTGTGACCCAAGTTTGGTTCGATTCTGAGAATGTTGACAAAATTGCGTATTGTGGGCCCCACATGCTCCACTTGACGGGCAATTTTGTGATCGGCTCATCGGAATCCAATTTTGGAAGTTCAGTTGGGTTCGTATCATCGTTCCTGACTTGTTGACATTAAGTTTGACGATTTTGGAGACCTTTGATCCTAACTCGCTTTTCGGTGCAAAGTGGCCCATTTGTGGACCCGCTTTGGCCCAAAAATATCATTTTTGCCCTTGTGTCTAAATTGGACTTAAGGACAGGCGTTTCTAGTTATTTGATATCTTCTAAGACTATTGGTGATGTTTATTGCAGCTTTTGGAGGAGTACCTACAGGATCCACTGATACAGGGACGACTATTGGTATTCAAATACCAGGCAAGTGTACCTTGCCAAACCCTGCAGCTTTGCTACTTATTTCCTTGACTTAGTTATACATCAGTGGGCAAGTATACCTTGCCAACTTTACAGTTCTTGTTGCATATTTTCTTGCTTTATTTATACTGCTGTGCATGCTTAACCTAGGACCGTGTGACTTACTTAGCGTCCGATTATTAGTCGGGTGCCAACACCGTACGTAATGTTGTGTATGTCATCTAGAGATGGACATTCGTGACCCTTTATATTCTCGTACTTGTCTTATCAAGTACATTATACCCAGGACACTTGACACTATACATGAGACAGGATCTTTTTGAGATATTCAGGGTAATTCTGTATAGGATACAGATTTCTGACATAGACATTATACTCTTGGATACTCTATGACTTACTGTATTAGCTATGATCTTGTGTGCCATGTACATGAGACGTTATGGACATGAGACGTGTGATTATATTGGGTGGGGAGAGACACACAGGCTACAGGCTGATTACATATATATCCCCTACTACTGTGAGGCACAAGACTTTGAAACCCGAGCTTGGCCCATTACTCATTATTACTGCTACCGGCTCCCCGACACAGAGCTTGTAGTGGCTCAGCCTGAGTACTCATGATGCTCTCATCTTGTATTTCACATAGATGGTTATATAGCTTACCCTATTTATTTCATTATTTGCTGCACTACATTTATTTTGGCTTGTATTATCTGTACCTTGCTATGTCCCCTGAGGACCTGGATCCGGATAATGTCCCCAGGATTTGCAGACGAGATTTATCCCGAGGTATACAGGACTTGTCACTACCATATTTTAAGAAAAAGGGTATTTTAGTAATTTTCTATTTAGATAAATATTATGCATGGTAAATAATTTTTGTTGTATTATTTAATTGTTGTTGGATGTTATTTTGGACTTATTTTAGTGGACCCAACTAGTGTAGTTTGGACCCATGGACCAACATGAATTAAATAGTTAGACTTGGCCCATTTAGAAAGCCCATGGTTAAGGAGATGGATTAAATTAATTAAATGATTAGACTAGAAGCTTCCTTCCTTAATTATTTCTTCATGAGAGGCCCCAAGGGGTACATTGGACATTTTATAATTGCTTGGGGAAGGGGGCATGGCCGGCCTATATTAGAGGGGGGGAAATTTCTCTCTCCTCTCATTCTCATTCCAAATCTAGATCTAGAATTTCCCATTCCCAAATTCCCTCCATTCCTATTCCAATTCTCCACCAAATTCATTCCAAATTCTTCCAAATTCACCATTAGAAAGTTGAGAAGCAAGGATCTAGAAGTAGGAAGCAAGAATCTACAAAGAGAAGCAAGGATCTACAATTTGGAAGCAAGTTTATCTCAATTAGAGGTTTTATTGGGAATCCATCTCCCAATAGGTATAATTCAGTTTTTTCTATTAAAATAGCTTCTAAATCTGAGATTTAATCATGTAAAATCAACCCATATGTATGTACTACCCATAGAACTTTGTTTTATGTTCATAGGAGACCCATGGAAAAAGTTATGGTACTTTTTGTGTCAATTTTGTTGGAATTTCGAATTTACATTTTGTTGTGTGTGTCAATTGATCCTATAGATCAATTGGACATGTGCTTATATGTTTGGGGCTAGTGTCGTGTCCATAATTGAGTTCATGTGGGTCGTATCCCAGCAATTTGGTGATACGTATCATTTTGGGGGTTTTTCCTCCGACACGGGACTTTGTACATGTCGTATTTTGACACGGACACATAGATCTACTTTTGACACTTTGATTTATTCATAAATATTATTTGTGACGTATTTGTGTCCTTCGGGGTGCAATTGGTTGTGTGTTGGACTCGTGTCGCATGCGTATCCTAGATCTAGTGGGATACGGTGTGATACTCTCCAAATTTGGTGTATTTTTGTGTAAATCTAATTATTTATGCTTTAATTCTTCATTTATAATTAGTGAGTATATATAGATATTATATATTTATTTTAGTGTATTTATTATGGTATTATTGTAGCATAGATCTATATATATTTTTATGTGTTCTAATATGATGTATAAATATATATATGTAGCTTCTTGCATGCAATTATATATGTACTCATAAATTATACATAAATGTTTTATAAAATATATTTATATATTTAAATGTGTAATTATATTATTTATAATTATTATATAATTATTTGTATATTAATGAATGTATTTTTATGTGTGCTTCTAGCCATGTAAAATACGTACAATAATATGTGCATGTGTTTTATAAATATTGGTATTTAAGTGTGTAAGTTTATGTGTATATATATATAAGTATATAGTTATTAAATTGTTTCATATATATATATATATATATATATATATATATATATATATATATATATATATATATATATATATATATATATATATATATATATATATATATATATATATATATATATATATATATATATATATATATATTTTACTATTTGGTGACAGTAGGTTTAATGACAGTTGAAAACTGTCATTATATAGTTCGGTTACAGTAGCCGCTGTAGCTTTGGGTATTTAATGACAATTCTGTCATTAAATACAGTGGGCGGGTTTTTTTAGCAGCGGGTTTTCGCGACAGTTTCTACGACAGTTTTAACTGTCAGCAATCTGAGTCGGCAGTGGGTTTATTATTCAGCATTTCTGCGATAGTTTTCTGTGACAGTCAAGACTGTCACTATAAGCCTGTTTTATTTAAATTGTATTTTTAGCTCACTATTTTCAGTGACGTTTGGGCAGATTTAATTTATATATTATATATTATAATTGTATATAAATATGTATATATATATATATGTGCTTAATGTAAAGTAAAATACTAGTAGTGATATATTATTTGATTTGTATAAATATTGGTTTGTATATACTTTATATTAGAGTGTATATTATTTATACTTTGTGTGGGTACCAATTGGATCAAGACCTTGATTCCTAATTGTTGTATTATTTATATAGATGTCTTGTGAGGTTGACCTTGGTTTGACCATGTATGACTTTAGTTGACTTTAGAGTTGACCACAGTTGACTTTTGACTTAGAATTGATTTATTGACCTAGAAGTTGACTAGTTTGATTTGTTCTCTTTCCGGGACCTTGTATTAATGTGGTATTCCATATCTAGGTCTTCGAGGCACCGAGTCAGACATCTGTGAGATTATTCATTTGGACTTCAGGCGAGTACATTCTCTGATAGTTTCTCATTTATGATATTCTCTATGTTCGTTGTATCTAATGTAGATATACATGTTTCTCTTGACACTATGGTTACACGGATTGGTATATCCGGATCTCGTCATGAGATATTATTCCTTGGTATATGGTGTATATGGTGCAAGTATTATTTCATTGGTTATCTTGTACATGTACAGACACCGATTTTCGGGAGGAGTCGCTCTCTTCTTGGGGAATCTAGTGCCATAGCATACCGTGGTTGGATCTATTATACCAGTTGGGGGTGGAGAGTATTAGTATAGATATGTGATCAAATCCCTATTGAATAAAGTATTGTTAAGCGAATAGTGTTGATCATGCACCGCACGTATGATTAGCCAGGCCGCATTGTATCTTGCCCAAGCCGATCACATGTTAAGCTAGTACTCACACACTTAGTCATTAGTATTATTGTTTCATTGGCATATTGTTCATTATTGTATTTCTTTTCAGTATTTCCTTATTGTCTATATATCTCTTGTATCTATTTTATGCATCTTGTTTATCCACAGCTATTTACTGTTACATAGTTTTTATCATGGATTAGAACTGCTGTTAGAGATGTACTCTGCTCCTTTCCTGACTGGATATATTTTTTCAGATGATACTGAGGAGTGGTACCCTACCCATTATGGAACCCAGGATATTATGGGTTTAGATTCGGAGACCCTGGCTCAAGAGGGACTTATCCCAACCGAGACAGTTGACCCAGGAGTTGTAGTCCAGTAGTATATTCTTTTGTACTGGATTTGTCTCCAGCTTATTTTGTTACTCTTCAGACTCATTGATGTATTATTTTAAACTCATGAGTTGTATGATGACTATTATATTCTTATTTGATTCGTGCTCATTCTATCTTAGTTCTGTGATTGAGTATTCTATCATTATTGGTGGTTCATTACATTATATAGACTATCTAGACAGCGTTCTACCGTCGATTCTGCGGCGTAGGCTGGGCGTTGTTTTCGACTAGTATCCTTACACCGGGTATGGGTCGTGACACATTTTTGGTGGTGGCCCATGCAGGTCTAGCTTTACAAAGTATGTGATGTCGTGGTAGTGCGACAATTTAGTTGTACTACTGCGAGCCTGTAATAAGATATAGGATATCGGCTGAGATACTCAATCACATCTAGTAAAATTCTTTTGATTCAACTATTCTCCTTTGACATTGATACTTGATCCCTTAAACTGTCCTTTCCTTGATGTCTTACATCTTGTGCCATATTGATTCTTTCTTTCGCTTTGTCTCAGGATGCCGCCTAAGACTAGATCACAGCAGGGGAGAGCAGCTTCTGAGAGGTCTGCGACATCCTGAGGGCCTGCACCAGTCACTTCTCCGGTGATTGGAGTGTCAGCTGCTTTCGGAGGTCCACCACCTACTCAGAGGACTATGCCAGCTATATCTGAGGGGCTTCCACCTCCACCTCCTGTGCCAGCAAAGGCGTCACAGATGTTTACACTATTTCGTGAGATGCTCGAGGCACAGAGGGCTCAGTCAGAGGCACATCAGAGGCAGACCGACGTCCTACGGCAGGGCATCGAGAGTGCTCATCAGCTTGCTCGTGATGTAGTTGAGAGAGGAGTTCCGGTCCAGCAGTAGGTTGTTCCTCAAGTTGCTCAGCTTCGGCCAGGCAACATTCAGGACTTCAAGAAACTGGAGCCTAGGGTTTTCAAAGGGATGGAGGGCATCGTCTATGCTGATGATTGGCTCGAGGACATTGAGCATCTTATGAGGGTGTCCAATCTTTCTGAAGATCTGAAGGTTGAGGCGGTAGGACTTCAACTGTTCGACGTCGCTCGCACTTGGTTCAGGAATGAGCCAGTACTGGTTGACGTAGGACAATCTTGGGAGGTATTCAAGGACCTTTTCAAGAAGAAGTTTTTTGCTCGGATAGACAGGCTTGACTTGGGGAGACAATTTGAGAGTCTTATTCAGGGGAGCATGTCTGTGGAGGAATACGCTGCAGAGTTCGGTAGGTTGAGCCGATTTGCAGAATACTTGGTGAGGGAGCCGGAGGTTCGAGCTATTCGTTTCCGAGAGGGTCTAAACTAGGAAGTAAAGATTCTCATTCCGTCTTTTTATGAGACATACTCGGAGATACTTGCGGAGGTACGCAAGGTTGAGCGAGATCTGGGTTTGAAGACCAAGAGAGACCGTGATTCTTTTCTGGGGGCCAACGACAGTGCAGTATCTGCCAAACGTCTTCATTTCCAGTCCAGACCTTTCCAGCAGCCACAGCAGAACCAGACTCCAGCTAGAGCGCCTTTTCACCAGGCACCTCAGTAGCAGAGACAGTTACAGCAAGCTCCATGCAACTTCTGCAAGAAGCCCGGCCACATCTGGGAAGTTTGTAGGAGGAGGCTAGGAGTTTGTTTGTATTGTGGTACTGAAGGGCATCAATCAAGGGAGTGTCCTCGTCGTGCAGTTCAGGGAGCAGCTCCAGCTCCGAGGACACAGACGAGACCACCTGCAGCACAGCCGAGGGGACCGCTTCTGACACAGCAGCAGCATTTTGTCCAGCATCAACAGCAGGAAGGTGCTCGACAGGGACGAGCGTTTGCTATGACCGTCGAAGAGGAAAAACTTACCGGAGATATCATCGCAGGTTCTATTCTTCTTGATTCCATTCCAGCTTTAGCTTTGTTTGATAGTGGTGCTTCCCATAGTTTTGTATCTGTTTCTTTTGCTCTGAAGCATGGTTTGGTAGCTGAGTCTTTGCTTAGGACTTGCAAGATCATGACCGGGGGAGGCATTATCCTGGTTAATGATATTTGCAAGGATCGGAGAGTTACTCTGGGAGGCCGGGAGTTGAGTGCATGTCTACTTGTAATGCCACTTCCAAGCTACGACTATGTACTCGAAATGGATTGGTTGAGTAGGCACCGTGCTAGCATAGACTGTAGAGGAGGTAGAGTTTTGTTTGGTTCGCCAGGAGAGCCAGAGTTCGAGTTTGCTAGAGGAGCTGCGGAGCAAGGAGAAGGCATTATTTGTGGAGCTATGGTGGAAGACAAGGAGTTGCCACATCCGTTGATAGCAGAATTCTTGGATGTGTTTCCTGAGGAATTGCCAGGATTTCCACCAGATCGAGATGTTGAATTTTTTATAGATTTGGTGCCAGGTGCAGAACCAATTTCGCAGCATGTCTATAGAGTAAACAACAGCGAGCTGGTCGAGTTGAAGAAGCAGGTGGACGAATTACAGGATAAGGGGTTTATCAGATCGAGTTCTTTACCATGGGGAGCCCCGGTATTGTTTGTACCAAAGAAGGATGGATCGGTGCGCATGTGCATTGATTACAAGGCTTTGAATAATCTCACTATCAAGAATAAGTATCCTTTGCCACGGATTGATGATCTGTTTGATCAGTTGAGTGGTGCGAAGGTATTTTCTAAGATAGATTTGAGATCAGGCTACCATCAGGTGAAGGTGAAGCCGGAGGACATACCGAAGACTGCTTTTAGAACTCGGTATGGTCAGTACGAGTTTATGGTGATGCCATTTGGTTTGACTAATGCACCGGCGGTATTTATGAACTTGATGAACAAGGTGTTCCACCAGTATCTTGACAAGTTCGTGGTGGTGTTCATCGACGACATACTCATATACTCGAGGACACCGGAGGAGCATGAGAAGCATTTGAGGATTGTGTTGGATGTGCTGAGGAAGGAGAAGTTGTATGGGAAGTTGTCCAAATGTGAGTTTTTCTTGGACAAGGTAGAATTCTTGGGGCATGTTGTGACTGGTGATGGTATTTCAGTGGATCCGAATAAGATTTCAGCAGTGGAATCTTGGAAGACTCCGAGTTCGGTAGCAGAGATCAGGAGTTTCTTGGGATTGGCAGGCTACTACAGGAAGTTTGTGCAAGATTTTTTGAGGATTGCCGAGCCGATGACCAGACTCACAAGGAAGGATGTGGAGTTTGTTTGGACGGAGGATTGCCAGGTTGCTTTTGAAGAGTTGAAGAAGAGGTTGACGTCTGCTCCTATTTTGACGTTGCCATCAGGGTCCGGAGGTTTCACTATTTATAGTGATGCATCGGGAAATGGTTTAGGTTGTGTTCTTCAGCAGCATGGAAAAGTGATTGCCTATGCATCCAGGCAATTGCGTCATCATAAAAAGAACTATCCTACCCATGATTTGGAGTTGGCAGCTGTCATCTTCGCTCTGAAGTTGTGAAAACATTATTTGTACGGAGAGCGTGTGGAGATCTTCACAGACCACAAAAGCTTGAAGTACGTTTTTACGCAGAAGGAGTTGAACATGAGGCAGCGTCGGTGGTTGAAACTGATGAAGGATTTTGATATCTCTTTACAATATCATCCTGGGAAAGCCAATGTAGTTGCCGATGCTTTGAGCAGGTATCCGGTAGCTATGTTCTTCACGCAGGATCAATATTTGTTGGAGGACTTGGAGAGCTTGGGCATTGAGGTAATTGTTCCTGGGTGTGCTATGCAGATGTGGGGATTGTAGATACACTCAGATTTGATGGACAGGATCAAGGCAGCACAGTATGATGATGTATCTTTGAGGAGTATCAGAGCTCAAGTGAAAGCAGGATTGGAGGATAATTTCACTATTTCAGAGGTTGGATCCTTAAGGCATGGAGTTAGATTGTGTGTGCCTAGTGGGGAGTTGCATGAGGAGGTATTGCAGGAAGCGCATCGCTCTCAGTATTCCATACATCCAGGTGCTAACAAGATGTATCGGGATATGCGAGAGAGTGTGTGGTGGTATGGCATGAAGAGGGAAGTGGCACAGTTTGTATCCAGATGCTTAGTGTGCCAGCAGGTGAAAGCCGAGAGGCAGAGGCCAGGAGGGTTACTTCAGCCATTATCCATTCCAGAGTGGAAGTGGGAACACATTACTATGGATTTTGTGTCCGGACTTCCACGATCTCCAGGAGGGAAAGACGCGATTTGGGTCATTGTTGATAGGTTGACCAAATCGGCCTATTTTTTGCCTTTCAAGGTGGGTTTGTCTATGGAGAAGCTGGCAGAGATGTATGTGAGGCAGATCGTTAGGATACATGGAGTTCCCGTCAGCATAGTCTCGGATCGAGATAGTCGTTTCACTTCTCATTTCTGGAGGAGTTTGCAGGAGAGTTTGGGCACTCAGCTCAAGTTCAGTACTGCATATCATCCCCAGACAGATGGGCAGTCAGAGAGGACTATCCAGACTCTCGAGGATATGTTGTGCACTTGTGTACTAGATTTCGGGGGTTCTTCGGAGGACCATCTCCATTTGGTAGAGTTTGCTTACAACAATAGTTACCAGGCCTGTATAGAGATGTCACATTTTGAAGCTCTATATGGTCGGAGGTGTCGTACTCCTTTGTCTTGGGACGATATTGGAGAGAGAGTTTTGCTTGGGCCAGAGATGGTTGTGGATGTAGCGGAGAAGGTTCAATTGATCAGAGACAGACTTCGAGTGGCGCAGGACAGACAGCGGCATTGGGCCGATAGCCATCGGAGACCTTTGGAGTTCGAGGTATAGTTTAAATTTTGTTTGTGCTTGTTCTTGTTTGTTATAGATTAAGTTCTTAAGATGGTATTTTGTTCTAGATGGGTGGTTTGGTGTTTCTGAGGATTTCTCTGACACGAGGCACGATTCGCTTCGGTGGAGACGGAAAGCTTAGTCCACGATTCATCGGACCTTTCACTATTCTAGAGAGGGTCGGTGCAGTTGCTTATAGACTAGACTTGCCACCTGCATTGGAGGGAGTGCACAACGTATTTCATGTGTCATAGTTGAGACGATACGTGGCATATCCTAGTCATGTATTGGATCACTCAGAGATAGAGGTGGGCCCTACTCTTAGCTATCCAGAGCAGCCAGTTGAGATTCTGGATCGGAGAGAGAAGGTGCGGAGGAACCAGACTATTCTTTTTGGTATGCGTCGCATGGAGGCATCACTCTCCGGGGGAGTCTACCTGGGTGAGAGAGGATGACATGCGAGAGCGTTATCCATATTTGTTTGTACCTTGAGGTATGTTATTTTCTAGTTATGTTCTGCTCATTAGTTAATTGTGATTCTTTAGTTCTGTTCTGTGATTTTTCTGGGGGTAGTTTTCATCTTTAAATTTCGAGGACGAAATTATTTTAAGGAGGGTAGACTTGTCACTACCACATTTTAGGAAAAAGGGTATTTTAGTAATTTCCTATTTAGATAAATATTGTGCATGGTATATAATTTTTGTTGTATTATTTAATTATTATTGGATATTATTTTGGACTTATTTTAGTGGACCCAACTAGTGTAGTTTGGACCCATGGACCAACATGAATTAAATAGTTAGACTTGGCCCATTTAGAAAGCCCATGGTTAAGAAGATGGATTAAATTAATTAAATAATTAGACTAGAAGCTTCCTTCCTTAATTATTTCTTCATGAGAGGCCCCAAGGGGTACATTGAATATTTTACAATTGCATGGGGAATGGGGCATGGCCGGCCTATATTAGAGGGAGGAAAATTTCTCTCTCCTCTCATTCTCATTCCAAATCTAGATCTAGAATTTCCCACTCCCAAATTCCCTCCATTTCCATTCCAATTCCCCACCAAATTCATTCCAAATTTTTCCCAATTCACCATTAGAAAGTTGAGAAGCAAGGATCTAGAAGGAGGAAGCAAGGATCTACAAAGAGGAGCAAGGATCTACAATTTGGAAGCAAGTTCATCTCAATTGGAGGTTTCATTGGGAATCCATCTCCCAATAGGTATAATTCAGTTTTTCCCATTAAAATAGCTTCTAAATCTGAAATTTAATCATGTAAAATCAACCCATATGTATGTACTACCCATATGACTTTGTTTTATGTTCATAGGAGACCCATGGAGAAAGTTATGGTACTTTTTGTGTCAATTTTGTTGGAATTCCGAATTTATATTTTGTTTTGTGTGTCAATTGATCCTATAGATCAATTGGGCATGTGCTTATGTGTTTGGGGCTAGTGTCCTGTCCATAATTGAGTTCATGTGGATCGTATCCCAGCAATTTGGTGATACGTGTCGTTTTGGGGGTTTTTCCTCCGACACGGGACTTTGTACATGTCGTATTTTGACACGGACACATAGATCTACTTTTGACACTTTGATTTATTCATAAATATTATTTGTGACGTGTTTGTGTCCTTCGGGGTACAATTGGTTGTGTGTTGGACTCGTGTCGCATGCGTATCCTAGATCTAGTGGAATACGGTGTGATACTCTCCAAATTTGGTGTGTTTTTGTGTAAATCTAATTATTTATGCTTTAATTCTTCATTTATAATTAGTGAGTATATATAGATATTATATATTTATTTTAGTGTATTTATTATAGTATTATTGTAGCATAGATCTATATATATTTTTATGTGTTCTAATATGATGTATAAATATATATATATGTAGCTTCTTGCATGCAATTATATATGTACTCATAAATTATACATAAATATTTTATAAAATATATTTATGTGTTTAAATGTGTAATTATATTATTTATAATTATTATATAATTATTTGTATATTAATGAATGTATTTTTATGTGTGCTTCTAGCCATGTAAAATACGTACATTAATATGTGCATGTGTTTTGTAAATATTGGTATTTAAGTGTGTAAGTTTATGTGTATATATATATAAGTATATAGTTATTAAATTGTTTTATATATATATATATATTGGTTTATATGTTTACATATATATTATATATATATATATATATATATATATTACTATTTGCTGACAGTAGGTTTAATGACAGTTGAAAACTGTCATTATATAGTTCGGTTACAGCAGCCGCTGTAGCTTTGGGTATTTAATGACAATTCTGTCATTAAATACAGTAGGCGGGTTTTTTTAGCAGCGGATTTTCGCGACAGTTTCTGCGACAGTTTTAACTGTCAGCAATCTGAGTCGGCAGTGGGTTTATTATTCAGCATTTCTGCGACAGTTTTCTGTGACAGTCAAGACTGTCACTATAAGCCTGTTTTATTTAAATTGTATTTTTAGCTCACTATTTTCAGTGACGTTTGGGCAGATTTAATTTATATATTATATATTATAATTATATATAAATATGTATATATATATATATGTGCTTAATGTAAAGTAAAATACTAGTAGTGATATATTATTTGATTTGTATAAATATTGATTTATATATACTTTATATTAGAGTGTATAATATTTATACTTTGTATGGGTACCAATTGGATCAAGACCTTGATTCCTAATTGTTGTATTATTTATATAGATGTCTTGTGAGGTTGACCTTGGTTTGACCAAGTGTAAACCCCCTGATTTTTTAAAATTTTTAAATCTGGACTTTTCACAATTTTCTGGAATTTTTTAGGATTTTTTTGTAATTTAAAAATAGGATTTTAATTATTAAATAATTTTTAAATGATAATAAACAATATTAAAATATTATGAAAATAATATTTTTGGGTGTAAAATAAAAAAATGGACTTAGGGCAATTTTTCTGGAATTTATTGGGCCCCGGACCTATTTTTAAAACACCTAAATATAATTATTTAATTAATTAATAGTTTAATGATATTATTATTATTATTATTATTATTATTATCATTATTATTATTATTATTATTATTATTATTATTATTATTATTGTTATTATTATTATTATTAATATTAAACCCAAGCCCAGAGCCCGGCCCGGCCCATTGGGCCCGAGCCCGGCCCAACCTTTAGCGGGTCGGGTCGGATCCGCCAGACCCGACCCGGCTACCCGCACCCGTCCCTGACCACGTCTCCCCCTCTTCCTCGCGTCCACCGGCGCGTCCGCCGGCCGCCGTCCGCTTCGCTCGGCCACGCTCCGCTCGGCCACGCTCCGCTCCGCCCGGCCGTCCACCCAGCCTCCGCCTTCTCCGCCCCCTCTCCCCGCCTTCTCCGGCCCCCAGCCCTATTTAAACCCCGTTGCCCCCACCGTGCCACCCACCGCCGTCGACGTAGACCACCGCCACGACGCTGCCACCGCCGCCCATCCCTCTCCCCGGCCATCTCCTCCCCTCCGGTGCCCCGCTCCGTCGTCCCCGGTCACCACGACGACAGCAGCAGCAGCTCTGGTAGCTCCCGAGCCGCCTCCGGCCGCCGCAGCGCCGACGAGCCCGGCCGTCGCCTCGCCGCGCTGCCCCCGGCCCCCTCCGCCTCAGCCTGGCCGCCCAGCCGCCGCCCTCCGCCGCATAGCCACCGGAACCCTAACCCTAACCCTAAATCCCCGAATCTGACACGTGTCGAACACGTGTCGGACACGATTCAGACCCCAATTTTTGGGCCCCGTTCAGGTGCGTGTATCTTCTTGCTCGTAGCTCTGTTTTCAATTTCGTAAATTGCGTTGCGAAGCCTGTATGACCCTCTCGGTGCCCAGACAAACCGCTCGGGGCATCGCGTCCTGTGGTGATCGCACACCGCGATCCAAAAAAGGAAAAATAATTCCCCGATTCACCCCGGAACTGGTACGCCCCGCCAAACGGGACGACTTGGTCACGCGCGGTCTTCGCAGATACGTGCGCATCGTCGATACGGACGTGTAGGATTTCGCAGAAGTCGATTCGGGTGTGCGTGCACACCGGAATCAACGCGTATCCGCGGACATCGTCCCGTATCTGACTTTTCTGCATTTTACCCTAACTTTGTGTACACACGTCGGATTAAAATGAAACTTGCGCCATCGGACTCGTAGCAATACGCTGGTCCTGTGAGCCAAGTTTGGTTCAATTCTGAGAACATTGACGAAATCGCGTGTCGTGGGCCCCACAAGCCCCGCTCGACGGGCGATTTTGTGTTCGGCTCATCGGAATCCAATTCTGGAAGTTCTGTTGGGTTCATATCATCGTTCCTGACCTGTTGGCACTAAGTTTGGTAAATTTGGAGACCTTTGACCCTGACACATTTTTCGGTGCAAAGCGGGCCCACATGTGGACCCCGTTTTGACCCGAAACTGTCGTTTCTGCCCTTGTCTCCAAATTGGACTCAAGGACAGGCGTTTCTAGCTGATTGATATTTTCTGGATCTGATGGTGATATTTATTTCAGCAACCGGAATACCGCCTGCAAATTCAGCTGAAGTCAGAGCCGCAATTGGAACCGGAACCCCAGGCAAGTGTACCTTGCCAAACCCTGCAGTCTGCTATTTATTTCTTTGGCTTAATTTAGCATCAGTGGGCAAGTAAAGCTCGTCAATTCTCAGTAGTTCCTGTGATAATATTTTGCTGGAGTTCTTGTGTAAATTCATATAAACTTGTTTTAACTGCTTAACCTAGAAAACGTGTGACGTACTTAGTGTCCGATCATAGTCGGGTGCCAACACCGTATGCGGTGTTGGGTACGTCATTAGGGATGGAAATTCGATACCCTTACTCTTGGTACTTGTCCTATCAAGTACAACAGAACCCAGGACACTTGACACTATTCATGAGACAGAGTCTTCCTGAGACATTCATGGTGATTCTGTATAGGATACAGGACTTGACATTAACATATGTTCCTAGAGACTTTATGACTTGTTGCATTAGCTATGATCCCGCTTGACATGGACATGAGACGTTATGGTCATGATATGCGTGATTACATTGGGTGGGAAGAGTTACACAGGCTACAGGTTGATTTTATATTATGCCGGCGTCGTAGTCTCCCATTGAGCTAGACAACTACATGATATCACTGCTACCGGCTCCCCGACACAGAGCTTGTAGCAGCTTCAGCCTGAGTTCTAGTGATGCTCTCAACTTGCATTTATCACCTAGCTGGTTACATAGTTTACCCTGCTGTTTCATTTAATTTCTGCACTGCTTATATTTTGGCTTGTATTATCTGTACCTTATTATGTCCCCTGAGGACCTGGAATGGACTATGTCCCCAGGTATAGCCGAAGAGAACCATCCAGAGATACACCATACAGGAGCACTTCCAGGAGCTGTACCAGGACCTGAGGACGAGTTCGCACCAGAGGACTTCTCCTGAGCACCGGCTTCATTCACTCAGTATTTCCATTTTCAGTATTTTATTTCCTGTCTATTTTCCTCTGAATGTAACAGACTGATTCTCGAATTGTTTCCCGAGACACTTATTTGATATTGCTTATTTATTTCTATTGTATTATTCCTGGCATTAATCTGTGTTTGTTCTGTGGATGAGATTAGAAACACCTGTGACTTGTAACATTTTACTGTTAGAATACAGCTTAAGCATGTCCTGATGGGTCCATTAAATTGGGTTGTCCATCGGTGCGTGCTGCTGGCCATTGCCGCGTGTCCAGTCCCTCGGCATTTTGGGACTGGGGCGTGACACCATGTATGACTTTAGTTGACTTTAGAGTTGACCGCAGTTGACTTTTGACTTAGAATTGATTTATTGACCTAGAAGTTGACTAGTTTAATTTGTTCTCTTTCTGGGACCTTGTATTAATGTGGTATTCCATATCTAGGTCTTCGAGGCACCGAGTCAGACATCTGTGAGACTATTCATTTGGACTTCAGGCGAGTACATTCTTTGATAGTTTTTCATTTATGATATCCTCTATGTTCGTTGTATCTAGTGTAGATATACATGTTTCTCTTGACACTATGGTTACACGGATTGGTATATCCGGATCTCGTCATAAGATGTTATTTCTTGGTATAGGGTGTATATGGTGCTAGTATTGTTTCATTGGTTATCTTGTACATGTACAGACACTAATTTTTGGGAGGAGTCGCTCTCTTCTTGGGAATCTAGTGCCATAGCATACCGTGGTTGGATCTATTATACCAGTTGGGGGTGGGGAGTATTAGTATAGATATGTGATCAAATTTTTATTGAATAAAGTATTGGTAAGCGAATAGTGTTGATCATGCACCGCACGTATGATTAGCCAGGCCGCATTGTATCTTGCCCAAGCCGATCACATGTTAAGCTAGTACTCACACACTTAGTCATTAGTATTATTGTTTCATTGGCATATTGTTCATTATTGTATTTCTTTCCAGTATTTCCTTATTGTCTATATATCTCTTGTATCTATTTTGTGCATCTTGTTTATCTACAGCTATTTACTGTTACATAGTTTTTATCATGGATTAGAACTGCTGTTAGAGATATACTCTGCTCCTTTCCTGACTGGATATATTTTTCCAGATGATACTGAGGAGTGGTACCCTACCCATTATGGACCCCAGGATGTTGTGGGTTTAGATTCGGAGACCCTGGCTCAAGAGGGACTTATCCTAACCGAGACAGTTGACCCAGGAGTTGTAGCCTTGTAGTATATTCTTTTGTACTGGATTTGTCTCCAGCTTATTTTGTTACTCTTCAGACTCATTGATGTATTATTTTAAACTCACGAGTTGTATGATGACTATTCTATTCTTATCTGATTCGTGCTCATTCTATCTTAGTTCTGTGATTGAGTATTCTATCATTATTGGTGGTTCATTACATTAGATAGACTATCTATACAGCGTTCTACCACCGATTCTGCGGTGTAGGCTGGGCGTTGTTTCCGACTAGTATCCTTACACCGGGTACAGGTCATGACAGGACATCAGCAGTAGCAGGAGCAGATACAGGAGCTGTACCGACACCCGAGGACGAGGTGTTAGCTGAAGACTTCTCCTGAGCATCCATATTTTATGCTCAGTATTTATTTTATTCAGTCATTTATATTTTGGTCTGTTAAACCATTGTATCAGATATTTATCGGTTTGTTCCCCGAAGCACTTTGTTGAGACTGTTTGATGATTTACATTTCTTATATATGTGGATCATATTTTATCTTGTGTGGATGAGATTAGTTGTGCCATGTTATTGTAGACTTGATTTTACAGCTTAAGTACGCCCTGATGGATCCATTAAATTGGGTTTGTCCATCGGTGCGTGCTGTTGGCCATTGCCACGTGTTTGGTCCCTCGGTATTTTGGGACTGGGGCGTGACAGCACGCACATCCAAATCAAGTTCCGCGAAAGCCCACACATCCGCGTTTATATTGTGCGCCTTTCAATGCAACTCGCACACGATAAAGTCATCTCGTTTGGTGGGATACACCCCGTATCATGAATTTTTGGGTGTTTTAAAATAAGTTTTTGGTTATTTTGGAACAAGAATAATTTAATCATTAAAATAAACTAATAAAAACTAAAAGAACAATAAAAATCTTTGTTATATTGTGAAAAAGTTCCTTCAATTATATTTTGAAAATAATTAACGAGATGGTAGAAAATTGGGCATGAACATGGGGGTTTGGATCAAAATTCTGGACTATTTTCGAACAATTTTTCGGCCAACTTTCGGTCAATTTTTTGATCAAACCGGGGTGCCTAAATTCGTTCCACTTGAAGGGAATCCTAGAGGGTTAGGTTGTGAACATATCAGCAACGATGGGGCACAAATCGGACGAGGGAGGAGGACGCTGGCTGTACGCGAAGGAAGGGTCGTAAAGCTACTATGCTGTGCGCGGGGGGGGGGAGGGGGGACGCGCTGCTCCGGAGGGGCGGCGCGGCGGTGCTGGAGGCGGTCGGCAGTGGGGCTGCGATGATGGGTTAGGTTTAGGGTTTAGTTTACACACACACACACACACACACACACATATATATATATATATATATATATATATATATATATATATATGGGGGGAGAAGAATTGCTGCTGTATGTGGAAAAGGGAGGGGGGTTTAATGGGTTTCGGGTTAGCTAATGGGTAGGGTTAGGTTTAGGGTTTTATTTCTTTTTATTCTTTATATATATATATATATATATATATATATATATATATATATATATATATATATATATATATATATATATATATTGCTACTAAAAATAGTTTTAGACCTCAATAAATTCCAAAATAATTATACAATAAACTAATAAAAGTTGTACACCCAATTTTTTTTTTGTCTAATATTATATTTAATTAAATACACATAAGTATAAATCCATGAATACTATATATTATAATTAGCTAAAAATAAATAAAATTTCTCCCTTAATCACAATAATTTTAGAATACCTATATTAATAAATAAAAATTTAATTCTAGAAAATTAGGGTGCTTACAGTTAATACCTCATGTACTAACTATATATCTAAACTATATGCTAAACTAATAGTTAACATATACCACTAAATACTAACATGTATTACCTATACTAATATACATAGATACTAACTACTAACTTTTCATATACTAACTACTAACATATATACTTACACTAATATACATATCTATCTACTAATAATACAATACCACAACTATATATATATATATATATATATATATATATATACTAACTACTAACTTTTCATATACTAACTACTAACATATATACTTATACTAATATACATATCTATCTACTAACAATACAATACCACAACTATATATATATATATATATATATATATATATATATATATATATATATATATATATATTAAACATACTAACTGTTAAAACTAATCAACTACTAACACACCTAAATAACTAACTACCCACTGACTGAAACCACCTTAAATCAACTAACCATATACTTGACACTGTGCTGATACTGACTGATACACCCCAGTGTTGTTGATAGTGAAACTGTTGTACTGCTACTTCTTTAGGGCCAGAGCTCTTCTTCCCCTTGCTGTGCATTGATGCACAGTAACTGCACCTTAAACTTGCTGCTGTGCATGAGGGGTTGCATACTTGCTGATGGTTCACTATACTCTCCTCAGTTGCTGTGCACGACTGGTACTGATACCTCCTGCTGAATGCACTGCCCCCTCATTGCTTTGTACTAACTGCAGAATGCTCTATTGATGATGAAACTACAACAACATTTTGTTGCTTGCATTGATGCAGAATGTGCTCTACATTGCTGCACACTACAAGCATGCTTGCAGTTGCCTGCATAATTTGCTGCACACTGCATGCACTGGCTGCTATGTAGTGGCTTCATCCCTCACTACAGTTGGATGCTGAGCCTCCCCTTGCACTGATACTACTGCTCTACCTTACTCACTGACACACACTCACACACACACAACTTAAACACAAACACACTTACATACATATACTCAAACACCTTTATGTATATAAGTCTATATATATATATATATATATATATATATATATATATATATATATATATATATATACATACACTGTATTTATATCAATCCCTCATCGATATATAAAATGCTATATATATATATATATATATATATATATATATATATATATATATGTATACACATCTATGCATATATGTAAACACACACACACACACACACACACACACACACACATATATATATATATATATATATATATATATATATATATATATATATATATATATATATATATATACACATAGATATAAATATAGCTATATACACTAACTTATATATATATATATATATATATATATATATATATATATATATATATATATATATATATATATATATATATATATATATATATATATATAATCTAACATACATATATATACGGTGTGATATAGAGCTCATTTTAGATGTTTTATACAATCTTCGTTCAATTTATATTATAATTAGTGGCATTAATATTATTATTATGTAATGTGAATAATATTTGTGTGGAATTAGAGAATTTGGCACTTGGTTGGATACGTATGATAACGTATCATATATACTTTGCATGATAAGTGTTTGGTTAAATGCCTATTTGTTTATTTTAGCTTTAGTTCTCAGATTTGCGCGTGCGCACACACACACACACACACACACACACACACATATATATATATATATATATATATATATATATATATATATATATATATGTGGTTGTGTTGTGTGTGTGTGTTTATATAACCATGTGTAGGTGAGTTGTGCAAGTGTTGTGATCTTGTTGAGAGAGAGAGAGAGAGTGTGTGTTTAATCTTGTGTTTATATCAGAGAGTGTGGGTGTGTTCTGTGGGTGTGTTCTATGCTAAGGGAGTAATTGTCACGCCCCAGTCCCAAAATACGTAGGACTAGGACACATAAGCATGCCAGCCGTGTGTATATGACAACTCCAATATATGGATACCAATATACATACGTACGCTGTAATATGAATAAAACTCACATGTGGTATATATTTATTGTCACAAGTCACATAAATACTAATCTCATCCACACAACAAGTCACATAAATAAATAACTAAACTAAAATAAAGAGCCTGAATAATCCATAAATAATAGTCGGGTTGAGACAAATCCACTACCAATGACTATATCAAACTAAATGAGAGAGAAGAGTAGAATCTCTAACATAGAATAAGATGATGATAAGAGTGTCAGCTAAAGTAGCCATCGCTAGAGATAATCAGTGATGCTCAGTAGGTAAGGTCTCCTCGGCAGAAGGTAAAGCGTCAGGTCCGGGTCCGTACTCCTGCAAATACTCATGGTCGTCTATACCTGGCAAGGGACCAGGTCCTCAGAGGAACATAACAAGATACATAGAAGCAAGCCAATTGAATACAGTAAACATGCAATATGTTTAAAAATATATAAGTACGCTGTACTAGACAATCTATATGAATGCAAATGAGGATAACTTTTTGACGTATAGACAAGGGTAGGCTACTCGATCTAAGCCTCACAACTCACACACCCGTCTAGAACATCAGAAATTGATATACCGCGGGGGTAGCGACCAGCATGTGACTCCAGAAAATTGATATACCGCGGGGGTAGCGACCAGCATGACACACTCCCGTAGTGCGAGCTAGATACTACAGTTTACCAGAGTGGTTAAAGCCCATACGCCTAATGATTGTCCTCTCATGATACTAGGTTTCAAGTGTGTGTCAATATATCTAATATATAGTAATGACTGAACGAAACTACACATGCAATAAATATATAAAAATATAATAAATATACAGAAATATAAATAACATACAAAAGTACTGTAAACAATTTGGCAAGGTATACTTGCCTGGCAAGAAGCTATATAGTCCCAATATCCGGCTCTGGAAGTCGCGTAAAATAATCCAATAGATCCTCGGGGTCAACATGCACATGCACGAGAATTGGGGGTGACTACTGTGGGTCATCTACTGCGAGGGTGACGGGTCTATAATGAACACGATGACGAGGGTGATAATATATATTGATTAGGGTTAAGGTGATTACAATGGTGATGATGATGGTAATAATGATGGAAATGATGATAATGGTGATGATGTGGATGATGATGGGGTGATGGTGATGACGAGGATGATGATAGGGGTGATGGTGATGACGAGGACAATGATATGGGTGATAGTTATGACAAGGATGATGATGTGAAGGATGGTGATGATTGTGTTAGTGATTGGGATGATGATGATAATGTTAATGGTGGTGTTGATGATCATGATGATAGAGGATAATGAAGATGATGAGGGTATTGATGTGCCCTGGCCAGTGGGGGAGGTCCGGCCAGTGGGGGGAGGTCCGGCCAGAAGGAAGAGGGGGACAGGAAGCAGGAGGAGGTCGCTCGGGTTCAGGGAAGGGAGAGGTGGAGGTTGATGAAAGGAAGGAGAAGAGTTCAGGGAAGGGTGGTGGTGATGTGATGTTGGTGTGGTCATGGTGCCGGTGACGTTCAGGCGAGGGGGAGATGACAATGGTGATGGTGATAAGGAAGTCCGGCAAGGGGCAATTGATGAGGAGGAGAGGAAGAAGAGGGCAGGGGAAGCTGGTGGTGCAGGTGGAGTCCGGCGAGTCGGGAAGGAGTGCTCGGTTATCAGGAAGGATGACAGGGAGGAGGGATACGTCAGTCGGGTCGACTGGAGGAACCGGGGTGAAGATGTGGTGGTAGTGGGGGAGCTGCTGCTCCCTCGGGAACGTCAACGAGGGGAAGACTGACAGGTGGGTCGGGGACGAGCGGATCAGGCGGAGTCGGGGGAAGGAGATGGAGGTGGTGTTAATGGTGGTGGTGCAGGATCTACTCCGGCGAGGAGAAGATTGGTGAGATGAGGTCGGGGAAGGAGAGATCAGGGAGGAGAGAAGAGGAGAGTGCAGGCTGCTGGCGGATGAGAACTGGCTGTGGTGGTGGACGATGACGTCCAGGCGAAGGTCTGGAAGGTTGATGGAGAAGGAGGCGTCGGCTATACCGATCGGTTGGAAGGAAGGGGGAGATGGAGGAGATGATGAATAGTATTCGGCTAGATTTAGGTTTAGGGATGGGTTTTGGAAAATTAAAGTGAAAAGGAAAAAAAATGCCTATTTATACATGTAGGATTTGGGTTTTTGTTGACCTAGGGGGTTTGGGCCTGGTTAACTCTCCTTGGAGTGGGCCTTGGCTTTTCATGGGGGTGTTTGGAGGGCCATAATTTACATTATTTAAATACAAGAATAGGTGAAAAATAAGGGGGCGATGTTGCGCATTGCACATTCCGAAAATTATAGAAAAATTCGTATGAAAGGAAAAAATAAATTTCTTCATGTATTGTCCAATGGTGTGGACACCTTAATATCTTTTTGCATAAAATATCCAACAATTGAAAAATTGCACAAAGATGGAAATTGGATTAAATTTAATAAAAAATATTGTGCAAGGTATTCTGGATTTAATTAGAAGTACATGAGGATAGAATTTGGTGGGACACAAGTATCATGGACATAGAGGGCTCAGAGTAGAATTTTATCATTAATTGGGTTGCACAAAATGGATCAAGATTGTGTCTCCAATTTCGATTGGAACGCACAAGGGTACAAAGTTGATTTTATTTAGAATTTAGAATAACGTCCGCGACGTTTATTGTGCGACTAAAATGTAGCACAAGAGAGCATAATTATAAGTTATACCGAGGTCAGAATAGAAGGCGGACATGTCTAGGACAAGGGTGTAAAGTTTGTAGGAAGGCAGTGGCTAGTGTAGTGCTCCAATTATCGAAGCAACGGTAAGGTGCCCTATGTGACATAAATATTGCATAATTAAATACATAAAATGTTCTATTTTTATTTGGGTTCAAACTAGCCCTAATTTTACTATCTAAGCAAATTAGGCCTAATTTTGGGGGAGGGGGTTTACAGTAATATTAGTAACTTAGAGGTATGCAAGTGCACAACAGCACCTTGGTGTTGCTTGCTGTTGTTGATGTTGGTATTTATTGTTGAGGTGGTTGTTTTCTTGTTAAGATCTAGATAGCAGAAGCAGTGGTTAAATAGGGGAGCTTGAGGGCTCGAGCAAGCTAGTGAAGGTGAGGCTTTACCTCAGTGTGACAGTGCACTATGTTCACTGTTTGTTGGTTGCAGCAACATACAAGAACTGCAGTAGCATTTTTGGGGTTGAAGTGTATCAAAGTTAAGTTAGTTATCAGTTAGTATTTATAGACATATCAATTTGTATATTAATTTATTGTTCAGTTAGTATATTGATATGAGTTATGTCAATATCAGATAATGTGTGTATGAGAGGACTGAAGTATCGGGTATCAGCAAAGTGATTAAGGGGAAGTTGAGTTCGGGCTTGAGCATTAGAAGTGTATAGGTAATAAGGGACTTGATAGTTAATATTTAGCAAAGTGTGAATTGAGAATATGCAGGCTTGTGCACTTGAGTGTGGGTTACAGTCTGTGCAGTAACAAGGAGAACAGTGGTACAGTAGTACCTTGTGTGATGTTGAGAGCTTGAGTTTGGGATCTTAGGTCTGCTGCAGTAAAAATTTGGTGTTATACCAGGAACTGTAAGCACATTTAGGAGTGCTCAGTTTAGATGTAGTAGATAGCATCAGTTTAGTTGAGTAACCTGGGTGTTGGTGTGGACCTAGAAGAAGCTAGTTGACTAAAATTGACCAAGTTTGACTTTATTTAGTTAGAACAACCTAGTATTGACCAAGACCATCATATTTTAGCTTATCTTAGCATTTTATCACTTTATTACACCATCTAAGATAATATTTTCTAAGTAGGATTGTGTGACACCAGCTTGGGCATCAAGATACAACCTTTGCACAGGACCAAATGAGAGTACATCTCTTTGTTAATTTTTATTTGATGATAATGTATATATCATATTTTTTAGAAATGTATACTTGATTCTGACATAATGGTTATAATGACTGGAACTATATGGATCTTGTTAGGAGATATTATCCCCTTATCGTCTTTAGTGGGTACTCATTCACATATATTTTATCGTGTACATCAGGTATTGATTATCATGTACTTTGTTTTCATATACTATCTCGTGTATAATGTGTCTATATTACTCATGTTTGTAACGTGTCGTGATCGGATCTATGAGTATTAGTTGGGGACGGGGGAGTTGGAGTTGGTTATGCGATGAAAGCCCCTAGTGTATTCGTGTATATGTCGATTACACAATTGAGTTACCTTATTGCATTCGTGTTCAACCTAAACAGATGTTCAACCTAAACTGATCACATAATAAACTTGTACTCTGAGGCACATTAGCTAGTATTATATATTTCCATTACTTACAATTATTCTATATTGTATGTTCTTTTCTTCCAGTACTTTACATGCTTATTCTAGTTCATTTCCATTTTTTAGTTACTAGTACATCTTGTATTATTTTTTATTATCTGTCATATATGCTCTACCATGTATTTGGAATTGCTTTAAGAGTTTTTTACGTTGCTCCAATCCTGAATGGATATATTTTTTAGATGACTGGTTAGAGGAGATGTGTTCCACATATTACGGGGCACAAGATGGTGAACCAACACCTCTAGTACAGGAGGACGTAGCACTAGCCACAGAGGAGACTTAGTTTTTATTATTGTTTTGTATTTGACTATTGTGTTGTGTCTAGATGTTAGACTTGGACTTGTATTTGTGACTCTTGTACTTCTTTTCTTTGTTCCATATCGTGCCATTTCTTCCTCTAGTTTGATATTATGATCGAGTATTGTTTAACTTTATCATATTATCATATTGTCCTCCAATTGGACTTGATATGGCATGAAAGATATCTTATTTATATTGTGTATGATGTTAGATAGTATTGTTGACCTAGACAGCATTCTACGTCATTATTACGATGTAGGCTGGGCATTATTCACGTACTCGTACCTTTATTTCGGATGTGGGTCATAACACATTTTTAGTGGTGGTCCATGTAGGTTAAGAGGTCACAATTAGTACGATATTGTAGTAGTACTAAGACTTAGAGTGCTGCTACGAGTCTGTTTTAGGATATTGGATATAGGCTAAGAGTATACTCAATCACAACTAGGAAACACTTCCAATTATTTTCTTTTGCTATCCTTATCTATCTGAATGCTTGCTTTACTTTGAATAATTCTTTCCTTCTGTGATGATATCGTATCTTAGTTAATATAGATTCCTTTGTTTCAATCTATCTTTAGGATTCTGCCGAAGACGCGATTCCAGCGCTCAGGCACAGTATTAGCGAGGTCGGTCACTTCGCTACCTCTGAGGAAGGAACAACATCTATTTTTCTATTAGCTTCAGCTCAGAGGGCCGCTTCACCAGTTTAGGTGGGCGTTACTGCTTTAGCTCAGAGGACCGTGCCAACAGTATCAGAGGAGCTTCCATCACCCCCACCAGTAGTTGATCCGGCACATATATTAGTGTTATTCTAGCAAATGATGTAGGCCTAAAGGGCCTAGGCGGAGGCCCAGCAGCGTCACTTTAAGGTGATATGACAGGGCATTGAGAATGCACACCAGCTAGCACTCACCGCAATAGAGAGGGTTGCCTCAGTCCAGCCATATGTGCCACCACCTCAGCCCACCCTGTAGTAGCCGAGGCCAGGGACTATCATTGCCTTCAAGAGGATGGGGCATAAGGACTTTAATGGCACCGAGGGGATTTTGTATGCAGATGATTGGATTAAGGACATTGAGCGAAACCTACAGCTGGCGCATATTCCAAAGTGCCTAGAGGCAGCAGGGAGCATGATGTTTGATATTGCTTTGACATGGTTCAAGACATGCCTGAGGATCACAGCACCAGGACTGACTTGGGAGGCTTTTAAGGAGATTTTCAAGGATAAGTTCTTTTCGGACATGGCTATGGGTTCCCTAGAGAGCCAGTTCCAGGACCTCGTCCAGGGAAGCATATTAGTGGATGAGTACGCAATAGAGTTCTAAAGATTGGGTCACTTTGTGGAGGGGCAGAATCCCCGGAGAAGGCCAAAAAGTTCAAAAAGGGTCTGAACTGGGAGATCAAATCTCATACTAGTGGATACTGCACCACTATATTTGAGAAGATTCTAACGGAGGCACAACATACAAAGAATAATTTGGAGCTCAACTCCAAGAGGATGAGGGATACTCCAGGATTTAGTAGTAGCGCAGGCCCAGCGAAGCGGCCTCACTTTTAGCAGAAGAGACACTTTCAGTTGTCGAGGAAGCAGTTACCTGCACCAGCTAGAGCGCCAGTGTGGCAGGCACATCAGATTTAGAGGCCATCTCAGCCAACTATTCCTTGCCCATTCTACAAGAAGCCAGGTCATGGATGGGATGTGTGCAAAATAAGATTGGACAAGTGCTTGTTCTGCGGATCAGGGGATCACCGGCTGAGGGATTCTCCTTGGGCTTCAGCTCGTTCAGCTCAGGGCGGAGCCTAAGCATAGAGAGCACCCACGAGGCCTTCAGTGGATCAGTAGAGATAACCTCCATTGCCGACATAACAACAGAGGTTTGCACAACACTAGCAGCAGCAAAAGGGTGCTCAGTAGGGACGAGATTTTGCCTTGACAGTTGAGGAGGAGGAGCCAGTCAGAGATGTTATTTTAGGTTCAGTCTATCTTGATTCTTTTGTAGCTAATAATTTATTTGATTTTGGTACTTCACATAGTTTCGTATCTATATCTTTTTCTTTAAAGCATCTTATTGAGGTTGAACCGTTGGCGAGGACTTCTAAGATAACGACTGGGGGTGGCATTATCCTGGTCAGTGATGTTTGCAAGAATCGGAGAGTCACATTGGGAGTCTGGGAGTTGAGCACGTGCTTACTCGTAATGCCACTTCCTAGCTACGACATAATACTCAGGATTGATTGGTTCAGTAGGCACCATGCTAGCATAAACCGTCGTGGAGGCAAAGTTTTGTTTAGACCACCAGGAGAGCCAGAATTTGAGTTCGCCAGATAAGCAGCGGAGCAGAGCGAGAGAGTCTTCTGTGGAGACATGGTGGAAGAGAAGGTGCCTCCACATGTTAAGCATTTTTTGTTAGCTGCCCGACAAATATTGTTTGTTAACTGCCCGACAAACAACCCGGGTATGACCTTATTTTCCATAATGGGTACAACCTATCGGTGCTCCACGTCGTTGTTGTTGCTGTTGTTGCTGCATCAGCTTCTACTGTCGAGTTGGTGCCATTACTGTCGAGGTCACTAGCCTCATCTGTGTCACGTCATGGATGCGAATGCCAGGGGATGTTGTTGACGTTCATGGTACTGGACCTCCTTTATTTCTCTATCCATGAGGCCTTTTTCGATCTACTATTCTTGATGCCCTCCTTTGAGAAGTAAGCTCAACCTTCTTTACTACTATCATTATCGCCTCAAAAGTCTGGTAGTCATGCACCTCTACCATGTGTAAGATTTTTAAGTAAAGTCTTTGCTGGAACCTCATTGCTCTCTCTAACTCTGTTGCCACCATGGTTGGAGAAAACCTGCTTAGTCAGTAAAACTCTGTCGCATAGCCGTCTACTGTCCTTCCAGTCTGCTTGAGGTTAATGAACCTTTGCTGCAACTCACACTAAGACACAATCCCAAAGTACTTTACCCTAAATTGGGTCCTGAAATTATCGCACAAAATAGGATGCCTTAATCCTACCTCCATCATGGACTACCTATCTCTTGCAAGATCTTGGAGCTTTAAGCGAACCAGGTCAACCTGTTCCTCGGCCGAAACTTTAGCTGCTGCCAAAATGGTCTTAATATCTTGGAGCCAATTATCTGTCGTGATTGCGTCCTCCATGCCATTAAAATATCTGGGGTTCAGTCTGCAAAATCTAACAGATGCCCCAGAATCTGTTTTCTCGTCTCTTTCTAGGGCCGTCTGCAATCCTTGGTTCAACAAGACATTCTTTTCATGTTGCTAAAGCTGTTGTTGCTGGTATCGCTATTGTTGTTGTTACTGCACTACCATCTAGTATTGTTGGGCAGCCAACAGTCCACAGATAATCTCTAGCAAGGCCGGAGTATCCAGTATTGTCGGCACTGCGGGAGGTACGGGAATACCTGAAGCCTGCTGCTCTGTCCAATTTATCGTGGGCTCAACTCAGATCCTTAGTTGGGGTTCTATAGGATCTTGTTTTACTGGCAACTGTGCCTCTTTTGTTGCTGCAACATTGGGATAAAGAGAAGACCTAAAGAAGAGCACAAGAATAATCAAGTACCGGATAAGAAGGGACAAGGAAGTAATCAATTTGGAAAATTTTAAGCCGAGTATCGAAGATAAAAAATTTTAGAATTTCAAGAAGGATCATGTTTGATTGAGACTCCTATGACCATGTGTCACGCCCCAGTCCTAAAATACCGAGGGACCAGACACGTGGCTATGGCCAGCAGCACACACTGATGGACAAACCCAATTTAATGGATCCATCAGGCGTACTTAAGCTGTAAAAACAAGTCTACGACAACAGGGCACAACTAATCTCATCCACACAAGATATAAAATATGATCCACAGAGTATAAGGAATGTAAATCATCAACCAGTCTCAACAAAGTGCTCCGGGGAACAATCTGATAAATATCTGATACAATGGGTCAACAGACCAAAATATAAATGACTGAAATAAAGTAAATACTGAGCATGGAACATGGATGCTCAAGAAAAGTCTTTAGCTAACACCTCATCCTCGGGTGTCGGTACAACTCCTTTATCAGCTCCTGTTGCGGTCCCGTATACCTCAGGATAAATCTCGTCTGCAAATCCTGGGGACATAATCCGGATCCAGGTCCTAGTGGGACATAGCAAGGTACAGAAAATACAAGCCAAAATATGCAGTGCAGATAGTAAATGAAATAAATAGTGCAAGTAAGTAACCATCTATGTGAAATACAAGATGAGAGGAACACGAGTACTCAGGCTGAGCCACTACAAGCTCTGTGTCGGGGAGCCGGTAGCGGTACACGTAATGTGCCTAGCTCTGCTACGAGAGTCTACGGCCTCACAATAGAAGTAGATATATATATGAAACAGCCTGTAGTCTGTGTGTCTCTCCCCATCCAATGTAACCACGCATATCATGACCATAATGTCTCATGTCCATGTCAAGCGGGATCATAGCTAATGCAACAAGTCATAAAGTATCTATGAATATAGTATCTCTGTCAAGTCCTGTATCCTATACATAATCACCATGAATATCTCAGGAAGATCCTGTCTCATGAATGGTGTCAAGTGTCCTGGGTCATAGTATACTTGGTAAGACAAGTACGAGAATATAAAGTGTCACGAATGTCCATCTCTAGATGACAATACACAACACCACGTACGGTGTTGGCACCCGACTAATAATCGGACGCTAAGTAAGTCACACGGTCCTAGGTTGAGCATGCACATCAATATAAATGAAGCAAGAAAAATATGTAACAATACTGCAGAGTTTAGCAAGGTACACTTGCCTGGGGTCCTGTTGCTGGTATGAATCAGAGTCCAAGTCACAGTCCAAATAGCCTATGTATTACAAATTTATCTCGTCAAAAGATAATTTATTTTAATTTATTTAATTATGGAATAATTACTCTAAAATCTTATTTTAATCTTATTATTCTGATTTTATGTTAATTCCTAAATTTTGTCCAAAGAAACTAAATTTTATCAACTCGAGACTCATGGCACGCAAATCGAGGCGATCTGTTGACCAAAAAGTCAACCGACACAAACTCGACTTTCATGCATGATTTCCTGTAGATTTCAGTATAAAAAATATACTGGAATTTACGGCTCATCCGAATTCAAATTTGTTTGGGAATTATGGCACATACAAATTTTGTATTGTGCACCGATGGTTAAATTCTAACCTAGAAGTTCTACAGAATTAACAGTATGTAAATACTTAGATTTAAATTCTGAGAAAAATATATGTCGATGATCTCAACATTAGCTTTCCGAAACTTTAAACGGTTCATGATTCTGATTCCGAATTCTCCCAAAATTGCGAAAACATCAAAACATGTCTATTTTCGGACATGCTGTGCTCTACGAATTTTCCAGAATTTAACACTAATAATTTCGAAAAACAATTTATATATTCAGAAATCTAACCTCAATATCTTTCTAACGCAAGAAACTATGCCTCATTTAGAGTCCGGAGCTATGCACAATGGCTTTTGGAAGATGAAGGAACCCTAGATGGCAATTCTCCAAAAATCGGCTCAAGAAAAACCCTAGAAAATAACTTAAATTATTATATATATATAGAGGAGAGAGAGTGCAGTCGCGGCTCGAAAAGAGCCACGTGGCAGCCATCCGTGGCTCCCCGCTAAGATTGAACGGTCGTGGATCCACGCGGCTCGGCTCAGCAGAGTCCGAGTCGAACTCTGACTCGGCTCGGCTCGAGGTCGGCTCGGCTTCACCCACACCCAACCCGCGGTCACTGACAGGCGGGCCCCGCACTGTTCACTGCGGGAGGCTGACAGGTGGGCCCCCTGTTTGCTGACTGGGCAGAAATAATTAATTTTTGGGTTTTCTTTTTCAGAAATTAGTTTTTAATTCAGTTTTTCATAATTAACTCAAAATAAATGCTAAAAATAATCAGAAATTTCCAAAACATTCTAGAAAATATATTTTATTATTTAGAACCTAAAATAAAAGTTTGGGATATTTTTAATTAAGTTTAAACATAAAATAAATTCTTCAAAGTTCTAGAAAATTAGTGTTACTAGTTTTTAATTAACTAAAAATTATGGAAAAATCCCATTAATCTAAAATAGCCTAAAAATAATTCTAAATAAATATTTATATAAGTAAATATACTAATTTTTTTTTCTAATTAACTAAGAGAATACTTTAAATAAATTCAATATCTATAATAAATATAATAATATAAAATATACACAAAATACCTATTTTGGGTGAGGGAGTTTACAATCTACCCAACTTAAAACAATTTCGTCCTCGAAATTAAAATAAGGTATAATTTGTTAAATTCTTCACATTCGTACATTAGGTACGTCAATCGCAATCTCTTCCAAAAATTTAAATAACAAAATCTATTCAAATCTATCGTGATCATTTCAAAATTAAGATAATCATTGTTCAAATCAAAATTTAACCTATTATAATCTCTTCTCACTTTTCCAAATCATCAATATCCAAATTTAAATTGAATCCATATAATATCTTCAAGATTTAAATAACCCATATTAAATTTTACCTCACGATCTCCAACTATCATAATCTCCTCTTAGAAGTAATTCGAGTCCAATATTATTCCTATTTTTACTTATAAATTTTTGTATTCTTCAACTTTTTAAATTCTATTCACATCCTCAATATTTCAAATAGGTAGTCCAACCATCAAATTTTAATTCTTAATTTAAATCATCAAATTAAAAAATAATTTAAATACAGTCCACCAATGTTCAAGTCTGAAATTCTATATTTTTATCCTCTAAACTCCAATTGATGATTTTACTTTCTTTATTCAAAATTTAAATCATGTACCTAAGGTATAAATATGGGGTCCTCAATATCAAGATTTTAAAATTTATTGATCCTCATCATCTTAGTCATTCTTATAAAATTCTCAAAATTTAAAATGGCTTAAACCTCTCCCAATCTAATCTTACTCGATCATAATCTAAAAAAATTTTCCCTCGAGTTGACAATGCACTGCTACCCAACTTGGAATTTATCCATCTATCACATAAGGCTATATACTTTAAGAAAATATTCCTTAATTTATTTACTCATGTAATTCAATCCTCAAAACTTTAATGCCGATTATATCATAGATGATATGTCCTTAATTACGGAAGAATAATCCTCAAATATGTGATCGACCTATGGGGTATATCCAGTACTCTCTGCGTATCAAACTTTACCAAGTACGAGGTTTCGTCTTTCCGAAATAAGGGAAGATGGTGGCCAATAATAAAGAGTTCAAGGGCAGCGTAATAGAATAGAAGTATCGGGATCAAGGCGTTTAAAGAATTCAAATGGGAATTGTCAAAGCTGTTATGGATTGAAATCCTATTTTGGTAATCCTTTGTTCGACTGCTCGTATTAGCAAAGTTATGTAACCGATATGATATGTCAGACACATCTAGAGCAAGTATATTCGTCTACTAATCACTACATATCTCAATCCACATAAAGTAGTGTTACGAAGGGCGAATCAAGCACACTAAGGTTAGCTAGACCTTAATACACTGATTCTGAAATATATTATTGTGGGCCTCCCCAATAATACGTTTGTCATGAACAAGCTCGATAAAGAATAAGCTTGTAAAACTAGGCTATAAAATAGCAGCATAAGTTAAGGTAGTTGTGAAATATAAATGCGCTAGATCATGATGAAAGAAGTCACAACATATTTCGAGTCCAGAAGAAGTTAAGACTATAAAATCTCTACAGTTATCATACAACTTGTCTAAGTCGCTAGTCGACCAAATAGGGCAAGGACCTCTAAATTCTATTGTTTGAATAAACACTGTCGTCTTATGCTAGCATACAATTAATGTCATTCAATTATACTATCTCGATGGGTCAAGTGGACTATGTGGTACTAGGTTGTGAAGCATACTACCAACTTATAAGAATTAAACTACTACTGTGACAGTCTTAAGAGGATCCTGCAAATAACCTTGCACATGTAAAATAGAATAGAAACTCTTATTAGGGTATATGAGGAAAGATCTTGGTACTTATTAGGGTCTCCTATTGCATTATATAGGTAAGGGTCACCTTAAGTCTTAATCATAGTGCTAATAGAACATGTGTCAATAGCGAGAATGGAAAGGTTATTAGTCTCAAGGGAAAGGGAATATAACTTGTATCGAGGTGGGGGTACAATTTACGTGATTAAACACTAAGGGGTAATCATCGGGTCACAATCTACAAGATTAACTCAAACTTATCGAACTCTAACTACCAAGCACAAAATTTTCAAATTCAAGACTACATCTTTAATCCTAGCAAGCTATATATATATCCTAGCATAGAATAAAATCACTTGGTCTATAATCAGAAGGGTTAGTTGGCACGAATTGAAAGATGAAAAGAAGAAATGTAATCAGTCGTCGCACTCTAACGAGTGCTATGGTCGCAGAGGAGCAATATATGAAATTAGAATAGGGGCTCTAGATAGCATCATGATTTTCTAAGGGAAAGTGGTATGCTAGTTGCTAGGTTTAAGGTATGATTAGGAAAATATTCTATACATTGCTCTTGGCTTTCTAAGGTACTGTCTGCTTATCTCAAGACAAGAACCTAAATTTATAGTTCTCCAATACTTCTTTAACTGTGAAGGTTAGGTTCAGTCCTAATATTAAATTTTGGTTTCCTATTGGTTTCTCAATAGTAGGGTCAAACATTATGGTAAAAGTTCTAACTAACTCTAGTAGTGTCTATACTACTCTCAAGTCTTCATAATTCATCAGGGGGTAATGGTAAACCAATTCTAGAGATAAGGAATTCTAGAGTTCACTAGATATTCTAGACTTAGTGGGGTGTCAATACTCTAGCTGTACTCTTAATAGGAATGTTACCCTACTTATCATTCTATCTACAGGGACTTCTATATTCTAGGAGAAGGCTATACTTAAGGAACTAATTAGAAGGCACATTAATCAAGCATGATGCAATTATTCAACGGAATGGATTGGAAGGAGGATGAGTCATAGTCAGTTGTGGATGAGATCCTATACTCTAATCCTAGGTGCAGGCTTGCTCGGTTCCTAAGTTAAAACCGAACGATTTAGTCGTAGACCTGCAAGGGCCACCACACCATGACACCCCACAAGTCTGAAGAACAGACCTGCATGGGCCAACACTAGAACATTATCTTGTCCTAATACAGGAATACGGAGATGGACATGGCCACCTACCATGTACAAGGTACTATACGTCGTACGACGATCATGGCTATAATAAGATAAGGGGGTGCATGTTACAATCAAGTCTCCATTGGTCAAGAACTTCTATGTCTCAATCATTCAAACAAGAAACCGTAAACATAGAATATATATAAAAAGTAATAAGGCGTCCCAAACGCTTTATCAAAATATTCTAGAGACCAGCTGTATAAAATAAGAAGCTAAAAGAGTAGCAAAAGTATATAATAGTGATCAGCTACAGTCTGATTTAATAAAATCATGTAAGGAGACTAATGCCAGATGTACCAGCTAACAGGTGTCGGTGGCTAAACGCCCAAAAAAATAAATGTACAATGACGAACAGGAAAGAAGAAAACTACTCGTTATCCTCTGCGACCATATGCTTGGTACACACCATGAGTTGGGAGATAGTATGCTGGATCCTAGGGTGCTGGCTCGAAACCTGGCCATACAAAACCAGTGGGATTTGACACCCAAATAGCAAGTACCACAAAGGAAGCACAAAATAGAGAAACAAAAACCCAAAAAATAATTATATAATAATATATAGGTTCAGTGTTGTAATTAGGACCTTGGCATACCCTAGCGTAAAGTCCAGCCCTACAACAAACAAGGACAACGGTTGAACCATCACACTATGATAGTCCATCTCCCTAGGCTACTAACCTAATAATATAATCACAACCAAGTCTATTTTATTATATCGACCAATCACTTGTACGGCTTGCTATTTGTGGAGTCTGAGGTTATCTCAGAAATAATGTATAATAGGTATCCTCAGATCACGCCATTATCGGGCATGAGCTAACCGAGCCAAATAAGGAATATATATGCACTTCATGATGCACCAATTCTCAGTAGGGCCACTGCGCTAAAAATACGGTATTAGCGGTTCTAATATTCCTATAGTGAAATTATGACTCGACATTATTTATATAGGTTAGATACTACACTCCACTTAGGTAGATGATATACAATATCTTTGGTGGCCAGCCCACATCGTACTTAGAATGAATCTCTGTGGGAAGGTTCGTTGGCATAATCTCGGGATACCGTTTTCTCCAAATGTTACTACCACTTTTAGTTACCAAATTAGCCCTATATTGTGTTCAAAGTCTCAAGGTGTGGTCACATGAGAACTTCCCTTAAGATATCGTACAAATTACGGGCACACTATATACGAATCCATGGAAGTTCAATCTGGATTCACCCGAGCGTGTATGCAATATTTAGTCAATCAATATTCTAGCAACGCTTGGGTAGTTGACACGCATATCATGCCCGTACTGGAAAAATAATATATATTTATAATATCACATATTCAAAAATTTGAAGGCATTCTCGATGCACATGCATAACCCAAATATAAATCACTTAACACATGATACGTATGT
Source organism: Iris macrosiphon (assembly GCA_036927795.1). Classification (NCBI taxonomy): domain Eukaryota; kingdom Viridiplantae; phylum Streptophyta; class Magnoliopsida; order Asparagales; family Iridaceae; genus Iris; species Iris macrosiphon. The sequence continues at coordinate 84,613,831 of JAYESA010000005.1, forward strand.
CGCATCTTAGCGCACATCTGATCATATATAATTTTAGGCAATAGTTTGTATTAGCATAGATACAATATTCGAGTCCAATTACCAATTATATATTATGTTACATGAATCAATATCATATTGTAACACAAATTCTTATGTCATGCACATAGCCGGTTAGTCACTATCCAGTTAGTCTAGTTCATACTGAAATCTCAGTTCAACTCAGGCCATATTCATAGCCAATCTTAGCTCATGGTCATGTCTGGCACGAGGTTTGGTTACTAAATCCATTTTTTTCTTAGAATCATAATACAAGCATTAACCCAAATATAAATCACTAAGAACAAGAAAATATTCAATCAAACAATCAAGACCGCATGGGTCTCTAGGCCGCATATGAAGTCTAGGCCGCATATGTCTCTAGGAAGCATATGAAGTCCAGGCCGCTTGGAAAGTCCTGGACACATTTGTCACTTGGCCACATTCTCAGGATTAAAGTCTACTCCTTGGGACAAATGTTAAAGTGACGTGCAATAAATAAAGTGTCAGTGAAGTGACATAAATTGATTAATTTGACATATAATAAAGTATGTCAAAGAGAAAAGACAAAGCATAAAAAAAGTGTTAACGAAAATATGTGCAAGCAAAAGATACATATGTCGCTTCTAACTTGTCACAATCACATTTCTAGAATAGGGGCTTTATTGTTATTTACCATATTTATTTTATTGTGTTAATATATAGCAGGATATGTAATATACATATTATATAGAGTTTATTAATCATGGGTTAGTGGACTAGACTTAAAAACCTACTAGACAAATCCCTAATCTTTTATTTAGCATTTAGTTTAATCCCTCACATGTATTACTAAACCCCCTGACCAAATATAGGATTATGGACTAAATTAGTATTATTCGGGATTAATTATTGGGGTTATAATTCACTATTGTGATTTTTATTCAATTGTTGTACTTTACCGTTGTTTAAATATCTAGAGTACTACACTAGTTTCTGCCGTCCAACAAATTTCACACCCTTGTCCTAGACGTTCCAGTCTTCCATTCTGACCTTTGTGTAACTCATAAATACGCTCTCTTGTGCTTCATTTTAGTTGCACAATATTTGTTACAAATATCTATTTTTTTAAATCTAAATAAATCTAACTTTGCATCTTTGTTCTTTCCAATCGAAATTGGAGACACAATCTCGACCCATTTTGTGCAATCCAAATTATGACAATAATCTATTCTGAGTCTATTACGTCTATGACACTTGTGTCCTACCCAATTTTACCTATACACTTCCAATTAATTAAAAAATACTGTTGACACTAATTTTATTTAAATTGGTGCAATGACTCAACCTAACCCAAAACTAGACCCAATACCAACCCAAACCCCCACTCACACCCTCAAAGTTTATATTAAATATCATACACCATTTTAACCCACTATATCATACCAAATATGATATTTTTCCTCATCAAATCACAAACCAAGCCATGAAGAAACCCCCCCTCATTTTTGACCGATCCTCTATATGGGTTTTTCCTTTATTTTGAGTATACTACACACAAAATTTTTTCCCCTACATCATCTATACCCTCCATTCAAAATATAGCCCATCCTAGCCACCCATTTCTTCATGAAGAACCTTTCCCCTATCCCTAGGAAGCCTTGTGACCGGCCCTAATCCTAATGCCATCCCCCTCTCTCTCCTACATAAACACTTCTTCTCCTCTCCATTTTTCATTCAGCAGCCAACTTCTTCACCACAAAACCGAACCCTAAACCACCTTCTTCATCTCCTTCCTCGACCATATACCCCGGCCATTTCTGACCCTCCTTTTTCGAGCAATGATCACCGCAGCCACGACCACCAACAACGACCATCTCCTTCTTCCCTAACTTCCTTTTCCACCTATGACCGACCACCACCGTCACAGCCTCTCCATCATCATCTCGGTCATCACCATCATCCCTCCACACGACCACTTTCTCGACTTCTCTTCTCCGACCAAACAACCACCGCCTCTTCCTCATCACCACCTTTCTACACCTCCCCGACAACAACCATCACCACTATTATCATCATTTCCAACCACATCCCAATCACCACCAACATCCGACCACCTCACTCTGCTCCGACCACACCCCAATCACCACCAGCAGCCATACCACCTTCATCATCATCATCCCGCTACCACATCACCTTCTCCTCCCCACCTTCATCATCATACATAGTACCTAGTGTATATGTGTGCATGTATGGAAATAGTAATTGGTGTTAGTAAATACTTTATGGAAATTAGGTTGTTAATATGGTATATGAATGTGTAGACCCTATGTGTTTAGACTTAACTGTCTTATGTGCACACTAACCTACTAGCTAGGACATGTGTTTAGTGTTACACAAGATTTAGAGATATAAACGTATTTGGTAGTTAACTGTCTTATTGTGCACGGTATTTGAGGACATGATGTACTCCTACATGGAGACCTAAATGGTTAACACTATCAAATTTGCATTGGAAAACAACTTAGTACCTACTTGAACCTTAGTTGATCTTGGTTGTAATATTTAAGAATGTACGTTTAGAGGGATATGACACTTGTGCATTTTAGATACGTGCACACTCGACCCTGCTAGTTGACCGGTTATAACCCCTACTTGCGCTAGTTTGTAAGTGCAGTGTAGTTGTATTTATGTGCGTACTAGTGTAACGATTGATAGTTATTATATTATATTATATATAGGATCGTTGGATCATTTGGGCGAGGCTTCGGGAGCAGGATATTGGTATTGCCAGCTCAGGACCACAGGCGAGCACATTCTCGGACAGTTTTTATTATGTTGATCATTTCTATGATTCTAGTTGTACAGTATACTTGATTCTGACACTATGGATACACGGGTTAGCATTATAGCCTATTATATATGATTAGTCTAGCTGGTAACAGAGAAATATTAGCAGATTATGTGATTATATCCCACTTTACATGCATCATAGTGCACCCCACATATCACGTTGGGTGTAGCCTGACTATTTACATGCCGCATAGCATGTTATATATGATTAGTTTGACTATTGCTCGCATCATAGCTAACCAGATGGTTAGCCTGACCTCACATGTGTCATAGCCAATCATATATAACAAGCTTGATCTCATCCCAAGCCGATCACATAATAAACGGATATTTCAAACACTTAGCTAAAGATTCTATTTCTTTATTCCAGTTCACTTATTCTAGCATTCAAATATTTCTATTCATTGCTAGTTGTACTATTGCTGAATACATATTATCTAGTATTCCTTATTTCAGGTAGAGATTTTATTTCTTTATTCCAGTTCACTTATTCTAGCATTCACATATTTCTATTCATTGCTAGTTGTACTATCACTGATTATATATTATCTAGTATTCCTTGTTTCCATGATTTCTTCATCTTATATTTTCTTACACTGTATTATAGTTTTTGTCAATATAAATAAAATTGCTGTTTAGTGCTTGTGCTTCGCTCTAATCATGTCTGGATAACATTTTTTAGAGGACCTTGAGGACTTTTGTCCTACTCACTATGGCCTAGGTGTAGAGGGAGACTACGTACCAGAGATCCTAGAGGAGTCCCTCTCCTTAGAGGAGACACCACCTATAGTCATTTAGACGGTTATATCTATGCATCTTTTATTCTAAAACTTAATACTTGGATTGTATTTATGTTGAGACTATTGTTGAGACTATTTATGTTGGACAGCTAGACTTTAGATTATCGTTGTATTTTGAGTTGTTGTGCTTGACTTATGTCGGTACTTCCTTATCTTTATATCTCATTGTGCCATTTATTCCTATAGTTATTATGATTAAGTATATTATGCATTATTGATCAATATATTATTCATTGTCCTCCTTATGGAATTGAGATCATTGACAGGTTATGAGTTATGTTTGATAGTCTTTAGACCTAGACAGTATTCTACCGCCGATGCTGCGGCATAGGCTGGACGTACTCATAGCTCATGCCTAAATTTCGGGTGCGGGTCGTGACATATTTTAGTGGTGGCCCATGCAGGTCAAGATTCACATTTAGAGCGATGTCGTAGTAGGACTCACTTAGAATATTGTTACGAGCCTGCTTTAGGAAATAGGATTTAGGATGAGAGTATACTCAATCACAACTTAAAAATTTCTGATCTTTATAATGCTATTCTGAATAATTGTTTCCTTTAGAATTTTACTATCCTTCCTTGATGATATCATATTTTTTGCCTTAATTGATTCTTTTTGGACTGTCTTTAGGATGCCGCCGAAGACTAGGTCCTTGAGATTGGGACCATCAGCTTTAGAGAGGTCTGCCACCTCTCGACCTGATGGACAGACATCTGGAGTTCCTCCTACATCTTCTGTTCATGTGAGAGTATCTACAATTTTTGGGGGTCCTTCTCTCCCACCTATTTCGAGGGTTGCCCCAGCTGTGACGGAGCACCTTCCACCACCACCGACTCTGTTTCCCGAAGGTATGCCCGTTGACAGGACACAGATGTTTGCGCTGATCCAGGGCATGGTAGATGTTCAGAGGACGTCAGCGAAGGCTCAGCGAGTCCAGGATGAGGCTCAGAGGGTGCAGACAGAGGCGCACCAGGCACAGACAGAACTGATAAGAGAGAGCATGGAGAATGCTCATCAGGTGGCTTTTCAGGCTGTGGAGAGAGTTGTACAGCACCAATAGCATCCTGGCCAGCAGCACCAGAGGCCAGGTACCATAGTGGACTTCAAGAGAATGATGCCTCGGGAGTTCAAGGGCACCGAGGGGATACTCTACACCGAAGACTAGCTAGATGATATAGAAAGGAAATTGCGCTTGGCGCAGATTCTGAAGATTCTTTAGATCGAGGCCGCTGGCAGCCAGATGTTTGACATCGAGCTGACATGGTATCGTACGGAGCCGAGACTCACTGTTGGGGGACTTACTTGGGAGGCCTTCAAGGAGATTTTGAAGGAGAAGTTCTTCCCCGACGTATTCCTGGGAGCCTTGGAGAGTCAGTTCAATGACTTGGTCCAAGGAAGCATGTCAGTCGACAAGTACGCCACGGAGTTTTACCATTTGAGTCAATTTTTGCCATCGATTTGGGACCTAGGAGACAGAGCCTAAAAGTTCAGGAAGGGGTTGACGAGAGAGATCAAGTCTCACACTTCAGGACGTCGCACTACTACATTCGAGGGCATTCTGATAGATGCCCAGATTATTGAGGATGACTTAGACCTCAGGCCCAAGAGAGGACACGACACTTCTGGAGGAGCGAGTGGTAGTACGGGACCGGCCAAGCGTCCCCACTTTCAGCAGCAATAGAGGCCCTACCAGCATCAGTATCAACAGCACCAGATACCAGTTTGAGGGCACACTCAGCAGCAACAGCCACAGAGGCAGACATAACCCTCTGTCAAGTGCGCGTACTGCGGGAAGGCAGGACAAAGAGGGACATCTACAGGAAGAGGTTGGATACGTGTTTGTCCTGTGGATCATCAGCATATCAGCTAAGGGACTGTCCATCTATTCAGACTCGTCCAGGTCAGGGTGGAGCAACCGCTCAGAGGGGACCAGCCAGGGTACCTACTGTACCAGGAGGCCAACAGAGGTGACCTCCACTTTCGCCATAGCAGCATAGGTTTGCTCAGCACCAGCAGCAGCAGAGAGGTGCACCCCAGGGACGAGCATACGCCATGACGATCGAGGAGGCCAAGCCAACCGGAGACGTGCTTACAGGTTCAGTTTTTCTCGATTCTATTCCAGCACATAAATTATTCAATTCTGGCACTTTCTACATTTTTATGTCTGTATCATATGCTCTTAAGCATAGTTTAGAGACGGAACCATTAAATAGGACTTGCAAGATCATGACTGGAGGAGGCATTATCCTAGTCCGTGATTATTGCAAGGAACGGAGAGTATCATTGGGAGGCCGAGAGTTGAGCGTGTGCTTACTCATCATGCCACTTCCAGGATACTATATTATACTCGAAATGGATTAGTTGAGTAGGGACCATGCTACTATAGATTGTCATGGATACAGGGTGATATTTTGACTGCCAGGAGAGCCAGAGTTTGAGGTCGCCAGAGGAGCAGCGGAGCAGAGCATGGGCACTTTTTATGGAGCCAGGATGGAAGAAGAGGAGTTGCCACATCCTCTGATAGTGGAGTTCCTAGATGTATTCCAGAGGAGTTGCCAGGCTTGCCGCCAGACAGAGATGTTGAAATCTCTATAGACTCGGTATCAAGAGCAGAGCCCATTTCATAACACGTCTATAGAGTCAATAATAGCGAGCTAGCAGAACTGAAGAAGCAAGTTGAGAAGCTGCAGGACAAAGGCTTCATCAAATCCAGTTCATCACCATGGGGGCTCTGGTATTGTTTGTACCAAAGAAGGATGGCACGGTACGCATATGTATCGATTATAGAGCTCTTAACAACCTCACTATCAAGAATAAATACCCACTGCCGAGGATAGATAATCTTTTCGATCATTTGAGCGGAGTGAAGGTATTTTCAAAGATAGACTTGAGGTCAGGCTATCACCAGGTGAAGGTAAAGAGAGAAGACATATCGAAGATAGCTTTTTGGACCAGATATGGCCAGTTTGAGTTCATGGTAATGCTATTTTGTTTAACCAATACACCGATAATATTTATGAACTTGATGAACAAGGTGTTCCACCAGTACCTTGACAAGTTCGTGGTGGTGTTCATTGACGACATTCTTGTGTATTCAAAGACCCCAGAGGAGCACGAAGAGCACCTGAGGATAGTCTTAGAGACTCTCAGGAAGAAGAAGCTGTATGGGAAGCTTTCAAAGTGCGAGTTCTTTGTTAACAAGGTTGAATTCCTTAGGCATATGGTGACGGGTGACAGAATCTCAGTTAACCCAAAGAAGATCGAGGCAGGAGAGTCGTGGGCTACCCCCAGTTCAGTAGCGGAGATCGGGAGTTTTCTCGGGCTAGCAGGATACTACAGGAGGTTTGTACTAGACTTCTCCAGGATTATAGAGCCGATGACTAGGCTGACCAGAAAAGATATTTATTTTGTCTGGACAGAGGATTGTTAGGCCGTATTTGATGAGCTGAAGAAGTGATTGACGACAGCTCTAGTTTTGACGTTACCATCGGGGACAGGTGGATTCACTATCTACAGTGATGCTTCAGGAAAGGGTTTGGGTTGCGTTCTTTAGCAGCACGAAAAGGTAATTACCTATGCTTCCAGGCAATTACCCCTTCATAAAAAGAATAACCCCACCTACAATTTGGAGTTGGCAGTGGTTGTCACGCCCCAGTCCCAAAATACCGTGGGACCAGACGCGTGTCAACGGCCAGCAGTACGCACCGATGGACCAACTCACTATAAAGGATCCATCAGGGCATACTTAAGCTGTAAAACAAGTCTACGACAATCAAGGTACAACTAATCTCATCCACACAAGACATAAACATGATCCACAGAATAAATAAGGAATGTAAATCATCAGCAAGTCTCACATAGCACTTCGGGGAACAACCCGATAAATATCTAGTACAATGGTTCATCTGACCAGAATATGAAAGACTGAAATAAATAATAAAAGCTGAGCATAAACAAGGATGCTCAAGAGAAGTCTTCAGCTAAGACCTCGTCCTCGGATGGTGGTACAACTCCTGGATCAGCTCCTGCTCCGGTCCCGTAAACCTCGGGATAAACCTCGTCTGCAAAATCTGGGGACAAAATCCGGATCCAGGTCCTCAGGGGACATAGCAAGGTACAAGAAAGCTCATGCCAATAAATACAGATAAGCAGTGCAGGAATATATAACTAAATAAAACAAAGGGGTAAATATGTAACCATCTAAGTGTAAATGCAAGTGAGAGCATCACTAGTCTCAGGCTGAGCCACTACAAGCTCTGTGTCGGGGAGCCGGTAGCGGTAATAACCGGTAGTGGGTCTAGCTCTGCTACGAGAGTCTACGACCTCTCAATAATAGAAGATATACATAAATACAGCCTGTAGCCTGTGTGTCTCTCCCCACCCAATGTAACCACGCATATCATGACCACAACGTCTCATGCCCATGTCAAGCGCGATCATAGCTAAATGCAACCAGTCATAAAGTATCTAATAGTATAATGTCCATGTCCTGTATCCTATACAGAAATTACCACGAATATCTCGGGAAAATCCTGTCTCATGAATAGTGTCAAGTGTCCTGGGTCATATGGTACTTGATAAGACAAGTACAAGAATAAAGTGTCACGGATGTCCATCTCTAGATGACCGTACCCAACACTGCGTACAGTGTCGGCACCCGACTGATAATCGGACGCTAAGTACGTCACACGGTCCTAGGTTGAGCATGCACAGCAATATATATATAAGCAAGGAAAATAGATAACTAAGCTGCAGAGTTTGGCAAGGTACACTTGCCTGATGTTTGAATGTCAACTGTCGTCCTGGTATCTGTGGATCCGGTAGGGACTACTCCAAAAGCTGTAATAAACATCACCAACAGTCTCAGAAGATGTCAAATAGCTGAAAATGCCTGTCCTTACGTCCAATTTGGACACAGGGGCAAAAAGGTCATTTCCGTGCCAAAGCGGGTTCCACATGCGGGCCCACTTTGCACCGAAAAGCGTGTCAGGGTCAAGGGTCTCCAAATTCCGCAAACTCAGTGTCTACAAGTCAGGAACGACGATACGAACCCAACGGAACTTCCAGAATTGGATTCCGATGAGCCGATCACAAAATCACCCGTCAAGTGGAGCCTGTGGGGCCCACGATACGTGATTTTGTCAACGTTCTCAGAATCGAACCAAACTTGGCTCACAGGACCAGCGTATTACTACGGATCCGATGGCACAAGTTTCGTCTCGATCTGACGTGTGTACACGAAGTTACAGCGTGTTTCAGGATCGACGGATACGGGACGTCGTCGGCGGATACGTGTTGATTCCGGGGTGCATGCACCTCCAAATCGACTTCTGCAAAATCCTACACGACCGTATCAACGTCGCGCACAGTTTGGTAAAGACCGCGTGCGACCAAGTCGTCCCATTTGGCGGGGCGGACTCAGTTCCGGGGTGAAACAGGGCGTTGTTTTTCCTGTTTTGGATCGCGGTGTACGACCACTACAAGACGCGATGCACCGAGCGAATTGCACGGGCACCGAGAGGGGTATACAGTCTACGCATAGAAATCGACGGAATTGAAAACGGAGTCGCGAGTAGGGAGAAAACAGTACCTGTACAGGGCTCCGTGGATTCTGTTTTCCAAGTGTCCACGTCAATTCCGTGTCCAGCGTATCAAGTCGCTGCGTCCAGTGCTAGGGGTCGCTGTGGTCGATGGCGCGAACGCCGAGGTGGCTACAGTTCGCTGAGGCCGACCGGAGGGGTCGCAGCGTCGACGGAATCGGGACGCACAGCCGGGGATGGGTCGGACTCTCAGGCGGTCGGGGATCGGTTGGTCCGGCAATGGGTCGGAGCGTTGACAGCAGGCGGGGCGGCCACCGAGTCGGCTGAGGGCGGCGGCGTCCCGGGGGTCGGGACTGGACGGGTGGCTGCTGCCGGAGTTTGGTCGTCGACGAAGCAGCGTCGAACTCGGCCAAACGGAGGTGGGGGTCGGGCTCGGCGTGAGGGAAGAGAGCGGGCGGCTGGGGTTAAGTCGATGGCGGCGGCGATGACTCGTCCAGGCGGCTACTGTGGGGAAACTCGGGGTGGCTGCGGCCTAGGGCACAAAAGCCGAGGTACATTTATAGGGGAACAGTACTTCGGCTGCTAGGGTTCCTAGATGGGTTTCGGGTTGGTTCAGCGGTTTGAGTTCGGTCCAAATAGCTAAAGTTCCTTGATTCGCTGCTCCGGTGTCCCATAAATTCACCGAAAATTGCCCTGCGTCCGGTTCTCCATTATACACAATAAATTTCTATTTCCAGAATATTTTAACTCCATTAAGCCACACTAAAAATTATTCAACCCCAAATTACCTTAGCTTTTAAATTCCAGAAGAACACCAAAAATACGGGAAAAATTGTATAAATTTTATTCCTGAAATTTAGGGTGTTTACAATCTTCCCTCCTTAAAAGGATTGCGTCCTCACAATCAAAGAATAAGCTACTAAAGAAGGGTTATGGAAATACAAGGTGGCCTAGTTTACAACTGCCTCCTCGAACAAGTGGGGGTATCGCTGACGCATATTATCTTCTCGTTCCCAAGTCGATTCGCCTGGTGAATGATGTTTCCATGCTACTCGGACCAGTCTGATTGTCTGTCCCCGCAATGTCTTCTCACTGACGTCGAGGATGCCAACTGGTTGTTCCTCATACCTCAAGCTCGGGCCTACCGCGATCTCTGAATGATCGACTACGTGACTTGGGTCGGTCACGTACCTTCGCAGCTGTGAGACGTGGAATACGTCATGCACTCCCTCTAAGGATGGAGGTAATGCAAGCCGGTAAGCCACCTCACCAACGCGCTCTAGAATGTCAAATGGCCCAATATACCTTGGGCTCAGCTTGCCTCTGCTCCCGAATCTGATAGTACCACGAGTGGGCGAAATCCTCAAGAACACGTGATCTCCTTCCTTGAACTCTAGGGGACGCCTGTGTGTATCTGCCCAATGCTTCTGTCTGTCCTGAGCTGCTCGTAGATGATTCTGTATCTGCTTCACCTTCTCCACTGTCTGCGTTACCAATTCTGGTCCCAGTATCTGACGTTCACCAACGTCACTCCAACACACAGGTGATCTGCACTTCCTTCCGTATAAAGCTTCAAATGGCGCCATCTGGATGCTGGCCTGATAACTGTTATTGTAGGAGAACTCTACTAAGTGCAAATGATCTTCCCAAGAACCTCCAAAGTCTAGCATACATGATCTCAACATGTCCTCTAAGATCTGAATGGTGCGCTCCGATTGTCCATCTGTCTGCGGGTGATATGCCGTGCTGAATTTGAGTCTGGTGCCCAGACTCTCTTGCATGCTTCTCCAGAAATGAGATGTAAATCTCGAATCTCGATCCGATACGATACTAACAGGCACTCCATGTAATTTGACAATTTGTCGCATATACATGTCGGCTAGTACCTCTGTGGACTGTCCAACTCTAAATGGCAAGAAGTGTGCCGATTTAGTGAGCCGATCCACTATCACCCATACTGCGTCTCTTCCGCTGGGGCTCTTCGGAAATCCTGTGACAAAGTCCATCGTGATGTGCTCCCACTTCCATTCCGGTATCGGGAGCGGTTGTAGCCTACCTGCAGTTCTCTGATGCTCCGCCTTCACTTGTTGACATACTAAACATTTGGCTACAAATCTTGCGATCTCTCTCTTCATTCCATGCCACCAGTAATACTGTCTCAAGTCCCGATACATCTTGGTTCCTCCTGGGTGAACAGAGTACATAGAGCTATGCGCTTCAGTCATTAACTCCTGTCTCAATTCTCCATTTGGGACATACAGGCGATTTCCAAACCTCAATGTCCCGTCTTCGTGGATGCGTAGTCCTGTCTGCATACCGGCTTCTGTCCTTTCTTTGAGTCTTCGGAATCTAGCATCGGTGGGCAATGCTTCTTTAATCTTCTCTACGAGTGATGACTGAATCTCAAGGTTAGCCATCAATCCATTCTGTCCCGGTACGATAACCTCTATCTGTAGCTCCTGTAAATCCTTCAATAACTCGGGCTGCATCGTCAAGAAATACGCTGTAGGCTTCCTGCTGAGTGCATCTGCAACCACATTCGCCTTTCCCGGATGATACTGCAGATCTATGTCAAAATCCACCATTAGTTCTAGCCAGCGTCTCTGTCTCATGTTAAGCTCCTTCTGTGTATACACATACTTCAGACTCTTGTGATCAGTAAAGATTTCTACCCTCTCTCCATAAAGGTAGTGCCTCCATATCTTCAATGCAAATATCACTGCTGCTAGCTCCAGATCATGCGTGGGGTAGTTCTTCTCGTGGTCCTTCAACTGTCTTGACGCATAAGCAATGACTTTGCCATGTTGCATCAAAACACATCCTAGTCCACTGCCGGATGCATCACTGTAAACAACAAAACCTCCTGACCCTGAAGGAAGAGTCAAGACAGGTGCTGTTGTTAATCTTCTCTTTAGTTCTTCAAAAGCCTTCTGGCAGTCTTCTGTCCATACAAACTCCTGATCCTTTCGTGTTAGCTTTGTCATTGGTTCTGCAATCCTTGAGAAATTTTCTACGAACCTTCGGTAATATCCTGCGAGTCCGAGAAAACTTCTTACCTCTGCAACTGATGTAGGTGTAGGCCAAGTCTCTATTGCCGCAACTTTCTCTGGATCCACTGAAAGTCCTTCTCCTGAGATGATGTGCCCCAAGAAAGGTACTTTGTCCATACAGAACTCACACTTACTGAGCTTGGCATATAACTTCTCCTGTCTCAAGGTCTCTAGCACAATTCTAAGATGCTCCTCGTGCTCTTCATGGTTCTTGGAATATATGAGAATGTCGTCAATGAACACCACTACGAATTTATCCAGGAACTGATGAAAGACTCTGTTCATCAAACTCATAAATACTGCTGGCGCGTTGGTTAAACCAAACGGCATCACCAAGAACTCATAATGCCCATACTTTGTCCTGAAAGCTGTCTTCGGGATGTCTCCCTTTCTCACCTTGATCTGATGATAGACGGATCTAAGGTCAATCTTCGAGAATACCCTTGCACCACTCAATTGATCGAATAGATCATCAATGCGTGGTAAGGGATACCTGTTCTTGATGGTCACGGCATTCAGTGCCCTGTAATCAATGCACAACCGTACTGTTCCATCCTTCTTCGGCACAAATAAGATGGGTGCTCCCCAAGGTGAAACACTGGGGCGAATGAAACCCTTCTCCAAAAGATCATCTACCTGTTCCTTCAACTCCACTAACTCCTTAGGTGCTAGCCGATAAACCGATGAAGTGATTGGCTCTGCTCCTGGAGTTAAGTCTATTGTGAATTCTATTTCCCGATCAGGCGGTAAACCTGGAAGATCATCAGGAAATACATCCACAAACTCTGATATGACTCTTGGGTAACCTGTCTCCTCTTCTACAGATAATACCCTAAGAGTAGGCTGAACTCCTTGCTCTACTGCTCCGCGGAGAAACTCGAATTCTGGGTGTCCTGGCGGTCTAAATATAACCCGCCCAAGTCGGCAATCAAGAGTCGCATGGTACTGACTTAACCAGTCCATACCAAGTATGACATCATAATCCGGCATAGAAAATATCAGAAACTGCGCTCGCATCTCTCGGCCACATACGACTACAGAACATGATCTACAGACGTCACTAACCGGAATAATACCACCTCCCGTAAGAATCCTCTTCATCTTCGGGAGGGGTGCGGTAGCTACTCTATGGGTGGCTACAAAGCTAGCTGCTATAAATGAATGCGATGCTCCAGAATCAAATAAAACTACAGCAGGTAATGAAGCTACTAAAATAGTACCTGCGATGACCTCGCCTGCTGTAGCCTCCTCCTCAACAGCTAATGGGAATGCCTGTCCCCGTCCCTGAGCTGGACCTCTCTGCTGCTGCTGCTGTTGCCGAAATAGGGCTGCCTGTGGTGCCAGTGGTGGTCTCTGCTGATTTCCTCCTGGGGCTGGTGGTCTGACTCCACCAACTCCTGTCTGCTGGCCTCCTGCTGCTGGATAAGCTGGTCGTGGTGCAGGCAATACTAGTCTTGGTGCTCCGTCTCGGCGTTCAGTACAGTCCCTGGAAAAGTGCTGGGTGGATCCGCAGCTCAAACATAGTCCCAACTTACGCCTGCATTCCTTCTCAATGTGTCCTACCTTGCCGCAGTGGTGACAAGTAGGAAGAGGTCTGTCTCTCTGTGCTGCTCTATCTGGCATACCCCTTTGGGCTCGCTTTGCTGAATCCCCATGTGCTGGCCTGGATTGTGCTGATGTGATAGGCCTCTTCAGGTTAGTCTCCCTTCTAGTGACGCGCTCCAAGCGTCGGGCTGCTGCAAAGACATCGGTATAAGAGGTAGGTGCTACCGATCCAATCACTCTCTGAAGCTCGAACTTCAAGCCGTCAAAGAACTTCTCTGCTTTTTCTTCCTCCGTCAAAATCAATGTCGGGGCAAAGCGGCTCAGGCGAATAAATTCCGCATTATATTCCTCCACTGACATGCTGCCTTGGATAAGGCGGTTGAACCTGTCTCTGAGCTCTGACCGTGCGACTGCCGGGATGTACATCTCTTGGAAGAGTCTAGAGAACTCTTCCCATGTGACTCTGTCCTGTCCGAGCCTCCTTTCTTCTGCTAACCACCAGTGATGCGCATTATCAGTTAACTGCATTCTAACTGCAGTCATCCACTTCTCTCTCGGAAGTTCAGCGGCTTCCAACTGATGCTGAATATTGGTGAGCCACTCATGAACTTCCGTTGGCCCTTCCTTACCAGAAAATGTGCGAGGTTTGAGGTGACGGAAATCAGTGATGGATCCCGTCGCTGTTCGCCTCGTTGGGGGATTTGCCTGCTCCAATGCGGATACCAGGCTGGTCCTCAGATACTCGGCCTCCTGCCGATGGGCCTCCTGCTGAATCTGTTGCTGTGCTTGCATCATAGCATACATCATCTGGAACATTTGTTGCCCGTCCATGGCTTGTCCTGGCGGGAACACTGGCATCTGGGGAGTGAACTGCGGCGGAGGTGGGATGTCATTTCTCCGGAACCTTGGATTAGGCTGTCCGGTTTGATCACTCTGCGATGCTTGTCCACCATCCCCTGGTGTCACTCCGTCTCCGTAAGTAACCACAGCGTCGTGTGGCGTATCCAAAGGAATATCATCTCTGTTCCCGGAATCCATTGCTCTGCAATCGAAAGATAAACTATGAGAACGCTCAGAGGAATCAATACAGGATGCAGTTCAAGTAACAAAATTCGAGATCGATATAGAGTTCAACAATGGTTAAATAATAGATGAGAACCTAGAACTTATCCTATCCTTAGGGCAGGCTGGCCCGGTCCCTAAGTTGAAACCGAACTATTTAGTTGTAGACCTGCATGGGCCACCACAAAAACCATGTCACGCCCCAGTCCCAAAATACCGTGGGACCAGACGCGTGTCAACGGCCAGCAGTACGCACCGATGGACCAACTCACTATAAAGGATCCATCAGGGCATACTTAAGCTGTAAAACAAGTCTACGACAATCAAGGTACAACTAATCTCATCCACACAAGACATAAACATGATCCACAGAATAAATAAGGAATGTAAATCATCAGCAAGTCTCACATAGCACTTCGGGGAACAACCCGATAAATATCTAGTACAATGGTTCATCTGACCAGAATATGAAAGACTGAAATAAATAATAAAAGCTGAGCATAAACAAGGATGCTCAAGAGAAGTCTTCAGCTAAGACCTCGTCCTCGGATGGTGGTACAACTCCTGGATCAGCTCCTGCTCCGGTCCCGTAAACCTCGGGATAAACCTCGTCTGCAAAATCTGGGGACAAAATCCGGATCCAGGTCCTCAGGGGACATAGCAAGGTACAAGAAAGCTCATGCCAATAAATACAGATAAGCAGTGCAGCAATATATAACTAAATGAAACAAAGGGGTAAATATGTAACCATCTAAGTGTAAATGCAAGTGAGAGCATCACTAGTCTCAGGCTGAGCCACTACAAGCTCTGTGTCGGGGAGCCGGTAGCGGTAATAACCGGTAGTGGGTCTAGCTCTGCTACGAGAGTCTACGACCTGTCAATAATAGAAGATATACATAAATACAGCCTGTAGCCTGTGTGTCTCTCCCCACCCAATGTAACCACGCATATCATGACCACAACGTCTCATGCCCATGTCAAGCGCGATCATAGCTAAATGCAACCAGTCATAAAGTATCTAATAGTATAATGTCCATGTCCTGTATCCTATACAGAAATCACCACGAATATCTCGGGAAAATCCTGTCTCATGAATAGTGTCAAGTGTCCTGGGTCATATGGTACTTGATAAGACAAGTACAAGAATAAAGTGTCACGGATGTCCATCTCTAGATGACCGTACCCAACACTGCGTACAGTGTCGGCACCCGACTGATAATCGGACGCTAAGTACGTCACACGGTCCTAGGTTGAGCATGCACAGCAATATATATATAAGCAAGGAAAATAGATAACTAAGCTGCAGAGTTTGGCAAGGTACACTTGCCTGATGTTTGAATGTCAACTGTCGTCCTGGTATCTGTGGATCCGGTAGGGACTACTCCAAAAGCTGTAATAAACATCACCAACAGTCTCAGAAGATGTCAAATAGCTGGAAATGCCTGTCCTTACGTCCAATTTGGACACAGGGGCAAAAAGGTCATTTCCGGGCCAAAGCGGGTTCCACATGCGGGCCCACTTTGCACCGAAAAGCGTGTCAGGGTCAAGGGTCTCCAAATTCTGCAAACTCAGTGTCTACAAGTCAGGAACGACGATACGAACCCAACGGAACTTCCAGAATTGGATTTCGATAAGCCGATCACAAAATCACCCGTCAAGTGGAGCCTGTGGGGCCCACGATACGTGATTTTGTCAACGTTCTCAGAATCGAACCAAACTTGGCTCATAGGACCAGCGTATTACTACGGATCCGATGGCGCAAGTTTCGTCTCGATCTGACGTGTGTACACGAAGTTACAGCGTGTTTCAGGATCGACGGATACGGGGCGTCGTCGGCGGATACGCGTTGATTCCGGGGTGCATGCACCTCCAAATCGACTTCTGCGAAATCCTACACGACCGTATCAACGTCGCGCACAGTTTGGTAAAGACCGCGTGCGACCAAGTCGTCCCGTTTGGCTGGGCGGACTTAGTTCCGGGGTGAAACAGGGCGTTGTTTTTCCTGTTTTGGATCGCGGTGTACGACCACTACAAGACGCGATGCACCGAGCGAATTGCACGGGCACCGAGAGGGGTATACAGTCTACGCATAGAAATCGACGGAATTGAAAACGGAGTCGCGAGTAGGGAGAAAACAGTACCTGTACAGGGCTCCGTGGATTCTGTTTTCCAAGTGTCCACGTCAATTCCGTGTCCAGCGTATCAAGTCGCTGCGTCCAGTGCTAGGGGTTGCTGTGGTCGATGGCGCGAACGCCGAGGTGGCTACAGTTCGCTGAGGCCGACCGGAGGGGTCGCGGCGTCGACGGAATCGGGACGCACAGCCGGGGATGGGTCGGACTCTCAGGCGGTCGGGGATCGGTTGGTCCGGCAATGGGTCGGAGCGTTGACAGCAGGCGGGGCGGCCACCGAGTCGGCTGAGGGCGGCGGCGTCCCGGGGGTCGGGACTGGATGGGTGGCTGCTGCCGGAGTTTGGTCGTCGACGAAGCAGCGTCGAACTCGGCCAAACGGAGGTGGGGGTCGGGCTCGGCGTGAGGGAAGAGAGCGGGCGGCTGGGGTTAAGTCGATGGCGGCGGCGATGACTCGTCCAGGCGGCTACTGTGGGGAAACTCGGGGTGGCTGCGGCCTAGGGCACAAAAGCCGAGGTACATTTATAGGGGAACAGTACTTCGGCTGCTAGGGTTCCTAGATGGGTTTCGGGTTGGTTCAGCGGTTTGAGTTCGGTCCAAATAGCTAAAGTTCCTTGATTCGCTGCTCCGGTGTCCCATAAATTCACCAAAAATTGCCCTGCGTCCGGTTCTCCATTATACACAATAAATTTCTATTTCCAGAATATTTTAACTCCATTAAGCCACACTAAAAATTATTCAACCCCAAATTACCTTAGCTTTTAAATTCCAGAAGAACACCAAAAATACGGGAAAAATTGTATAAATTTTATTCCTGAAATTTAGGGTGTTTACAGTGGTTATCTTTGCTCTAATGCTGTGGAAACACTATCTGTATGGAGAGCGTGTAGAGATCTTTACAGACCACAAGGGCTTAAAGTACGTGTTTACACAGAAGGAGTTAAACATGAGGCAGAGGAGGTGGCTGGAGTTGATGAAAGACTTCGACATCTTACAGTACCACCCAGGAAAGGCCAACGTAGTCGCCGATGCCTTGAGTAGGTATCCGATGGCTATATACTTGACGACAAATAGATATTTGTTGGCTGATCTTGAGAGCTTGGGAATAGATGTGCTAGTTCCCAGTATTGAGATTCAGATATGGGGATTACAGATATAGTCCGAGCTGATAGACAAAATCAGAGCAGTGCAGTATGATGATGGGGCTCTGAGGAGTATCAGGGCACAGGTTTGGACAAGATTGTCAGACTACTTCACTATTGCTGATGATGGGTCATTACGGTACAACACGAGGATGTGTGTGCCGAGCGGGGAGCTGCACGAAGATGTTTTACAGGAGGCACATCGCTCTCAGTACTCGATGCTTCCAGGTGCCAACAAGATGTATCGTGATCTGAGGGAGCACGTATAGTGGTTTAGTATGAAGCGCGATATAGCATGCTTCGTATCCGGGTGTTTAGTGTGCCAGCAGGTAAAGGCGGATCGACAGAGGCCAGGTGGATTGCTTCAGCCTTTACCTATCCCAGAGTGGAAGTAGGAACATATGACTATGGATTTTATTTCAGGGCTTCCGCGTTCTCCAGGAGGAAAGGACGCGATTTGGGTCATCGTGGATAGGTTAACCAAATCAGCCTACTTTTAACCATTTAAGGTGGGTACGTCGACAGAGAGACTAGCAGAGATGTACGTGCGATAGATTTTCAGATTACATGGGGTTCCTGTGAGCATTGTCTCAGATCGGGATAGTTATTTCACTTTCCACTTCTGGAGGAGTTTGCAGGCTAGCTTGGGCACTCAGCTCAAGTTCAGTACCGCATATCACCCCCAGATAGACGAGCAGTCTGAAAGGACTATTCAGACTCTCGAGAATATGCTACGCACTTGTGTTCTAGATCTCGGAGGTTCTTGGGAGGATCATCTATACCTGGTAGAGTTTGCTTATAATAACAGCTACCAGGCCAGCATTGAGATGTCACCATTTGAGGCTCTATATGGACGGAGGTTTTATATACCGTTATCTTGGGATCATGTCGGAAGGAGAGCCTTATTAGGAGCAAAAATGGTCGTGGATGCAACAAAAAAGGTAAAACTTATCAGAGACAAACTTCGAGTGGCGCAGGACAGACAACGATATTGGGCCGATAGCCACCGTAGACCCCTAGAGTTTCAGGTATAGGTTTTGTTATTATTGGCTTATGATTATTTTCTTTTAAATTGCGTGTTAAGACTATTTTGTTCTAGGTTGGCGATCTGGTGTTCCTATAGATTTCTTCGATACGGGGAACGATTTATTCTGTTGGAGGCGGGAAGCTTAGTCCATGTTACATCGGACCTTTCGGTATCCTTGCGAGGGTCGGTTCAGTGGCCTATAGACTAGACTTGCCGCCTTCACTAGAGGGAGTACATGACGTGTTCCACGTGTCACAGTTGAGACGGTACATGGCAGATCATAGTCATGTACTAGATCACTCAAAAATCAAGGTTGGACCGACTCTAAGCTATCCCGAGCAGCCCGTAGAAATCTTGGATCGCAGAGAGATGGTATTACGGAACTAGACTATTCTCTTGGTTCGTGTCGAATGGAGACATCACTCTCCAGGCGAGTCAACCTGGGAGAAAGAGGACAAAATGCGCGAGCAGTACCTGTATCTCTTCGAAACTTGAGGTATAATTCTTTGTCTGATTGTATGTTCTTGTGCTAGTTTAATTCAATTTCGAGGACAAATTTTTTTTAGGAGGGTAGACTTGTCACTACCACATTTCTAGAATAGGGGCTTTATTGTCATTTACCATATTTATTTTATTATGTTAATAAATTGCATGATATGCAATATAAATATTATATAGTGTTCATTAATGCATGGGTTAGTGGACTAGACCTAAAAACCTACTAGACAAATCCCTAATCTTTTATTTAGCATTTAGTTTAATCCCTCACATGTATTACTAAATCCCCTGACCAAATATAGGATTATGGATTAAATTAGTATTATTCGGGATTAATTATTGGGGTTATAATTCACTACTGTAATTTTTATTCAATTGTTGTACTTTACCGTTGTTTAAATATCTAGATTACTACACTAGTTTCTGCCGTCCAACAAATTTTACACTCTTGTCCTAGAAATGCCAGTATTCCGTTCTGGCCTTTGTGTAACTCATAAATACGCTCTCTTGTGCTTCATTTTAGTCGCACAATATTTGTTACAAATATCTATTTTTTTAAATTCAAATAAATCCAACTTTGCATCTGTAGAAGCATAAAAAATACGCTGGGAGGGTCTACGCGGCCTCTTGATGCAGAGCAGCATAAACTGAGGCCTTCAGAGCCATCAAGCGTGCAACAAAGCTTTTTCCGCTAAAACACAGCGTGAAGAATAAGCTCAAAGGACCATCCGCATAAGTGCAGTACGTCCAGGCCGCTCCAGCGTAAACAGGGTTCTTCATCGCCTCTATGGCGTAAAACTCATCCGCTCTCAAAGCAGCGTTAAAGCGTACGAGGAACGCTTCATCTTCCCCGAAATGAACCTGTCAAGTCACACAGTGAATCTGACCTCTGACTCCTGACAAAAAGTGCTGCACGGCTACCCAAACGACGGCTGGAAATGATGGCAGACCCCTCGGGACGCACCCCACAGTATGATGGCGGATCTTTGCATTTAATGCAGAGGATTTGGTTAAAATATCACCGAACCATCATTTTCTGGAGTCCCCTCAGCGTAAACCGCTCTTTCGCGTACAAGGGAATACGCTGCCTTGTTTTACACAGGCAAACATGAGCTATTTTATGCTCTGCAGTAGACAAACCGCCTGCCAAGTCAAAAGCTGCACTTCGTACGGGACTCGAGGCACGTCTCCACGTCTAATTGCACAGAGCGGTGACAGTTTCTCTCAAGGCACGTCTCTGCGACAGATGCACAAAAGGGCTGCAGACCTTCAAAATATGCCTCCGTATTTAATGCATAAGATGGTGGCAAATCTCTGCAAGAGATTTGATTATATCTTCAAAAGCCGTAATTCCGGCTAAGACGTCCACATCAACACTCTTGTACGGTACGCAGCGGCTTCTACGCCCATTCAGGATCTGTGCTCACGCGGCTTCTACGCCCACTCAGTCTCTACGACCACTCAGTCTCTACGACCACTCAGTCTCTACGACCACTCGGCCTCTACGACTATTCGGCTTCTATGCCTGTTCGGCTTCTATGCCTGTTCGGCTTCTATGTCTACTTGGCTTCTACGCCAGGGTGACAGTCATTTGGCTTCTACGCCAACCTCTTCTACACAAGGGATACCTACCTACGTGGCTTCTACGCCATGATCTTCGCAGCAAATATACGCATTTTGTCCCCTTAGTTGGATACGCGTCACATGCTCACTCAAAAGGTCATCTATACGCAGGCATTGGTTATCTTAACCGTTGTGTAAAGGGGTACTGTACTTCCCACTCCTCAGTTTTTACACCGACGGAGTAGTCACTGTCACCAAAACTCTATAAATAGAGACCCCTATCAATGGGGAACAAGGTCGAAAAAATGAACAAGGTCGACAAATCGGAGGATCGGAAACTTGGTCAAGAAAACCAATACCAGATCAAAAGGTCAAGAGAGAGAGAGAGAGAGAGACCGGAGCTCAGGCAAAGAGCAGGGATCGACGACTTTGGCATCGTGCATCCACCCTCTCCTGCAACCTTCGAAGCTGCTACCTGTCTTCCACGGCACCTCTTCAACATCGTGTGGTCCAAGGGCTAAAGTGATCGACTGCAGATCAGACACCTATAGCAATTTATACCCAGATTAAATAAATTGTACTCCCACATCCTCGTATAGGATTATATTGTACAAGTTTGTTTGTAAACCAAAGGGCGCAGGTTTCGCATAAACCCTGTCATTGAAATACACTTTCATTCTTTCGTTTAATACCACAAACAAGATGGCGACTCTGCTGGGGACGTCTTTCTCTTCTGATGAGGAAGCAATTGCTTAACACGATACGGTATCCGTGGGATCCGTGAAGAAGACACTGGTCGTCCAATTCGACCAGTCTGCCTACAAAGACATGCTTCGAACCGGGGGTAGCTCTCACTCTCTTTCCGTCCAAGACCACAGGAAGCTGCGCAAAGTGTGGATGCCTAAGACATCCTCTACCATTCCTGTGGACTCTCCGATCTCTCCGATCTCTCCGACCAATGAGGTGGTAGCATTGCTCCCTCCGTGCCTTGCACGTAAAACTCAGTCTCCCGCTACGCGCGGTACAGACAAAACTTCGGGCAAAGCCTCAGCGCTGACCCAGAAGTATCCACTGCGCTCTACTCGTAGGAATCAGTCTTCTGCTACGCGCGGTACAGACAAAACTTCGGGCAAAGCCTCAGCGCTAAACCATGAGTATCTACTACGCTTTACGCACAGAAATTAGTCTCCCACTACGCGCGGTACAGACAAAACTTCCGATGGTGCCTCAACGCCAAATCGGAGGTACAGATCACGCTCCACGCGCAAGACAACATCTGACCTCTACGATAAACCAGATGAGCGCTGTGATCTCCGCGAGGGGAAGCAAGCAGGCGAGTACGCAACTTCTCGGCCTTTACGCCAGCAAGAGAACAATCTGCCTACCCTCCGGATTACGCGAGAAGCCGATGGCCGACTGAGGGCCTCTCCAGTTTTACGTCAGACTGAGCGAATCTCCAATTTATGCCAGGCACAGTCCCTCGGCGTAAAACAAGCTCAGATTGCGGAAAGGCATCCCTCCAGGGGATTATCCGCCACCCAGATGGCCAATCTGTTGAACACAGGTGGCACAGGGAAAACTGGGGTGCCCAATATCCACACGCCCGCTGATGGAAGAAACAAGCCTTCGTCTTCTTCCTCTACTCCTCCTGACCTGCGGGATTACCTAATCCAGAAACGCAAGAACGAGAGTCATAAACGGACTTCGGTTCCCCTGACAGTCAAATGCGGAGAAATTATATGGGAAGATACGTCAACATCTGATGTCGTCATAACAGGTGGACCACAGGAAGACTCCATCTTTATCATTCCACCAACCCATGATGATCAGCGTCCGATAATCTTCGGCAGTAGGCGGAACGCCCCAATCGTGCAAGAGGAATCACGCGAGTCTGAATCTGGCAGAATACAAACCCACAGATACAGCCCACAAGCATTAAATATTATACAAAATATGGTTTATGACTTAAAACTAAAACAAGGTCTCAACTATGGGAAAGGTAGGCGAACGCCGGTGCGTAGTAATTCTCACTATCGAGAAGCTCGTTTCGGGTTGGGATATACTGCGTCTCTCAAGAGACCCAAAATTCCGAAGTCCAGTCCTGTACAACCAGAGGCAGTTCTTGATGAATCAGTTTCTGTGGCCAGAGACTACGGCATGTCCAGAGGTAACTTACCTTGACAGAACAAGGGGACATCTAGGGCCGGGGGTAGAATCCCCTCAAGATCCGAAAATGATGCAACAGCAACGATCTCCCTGCAAGACCGTAAAATTCAGGCATCAAGAGCCCGAAGACAAAAAGGGACTTTTTCCTTCAACGAAGACGACATCGTTGAGATCTTTGATATATTGATGAAAGAGCGCAAGCTCCAGCTACCCAATATCAGACATCCTGAGAGGGCTGGCGACGTGGATCACCCAGATTATTGTCTCTTCCACCAATACACTCATCACCCCACAAAGGCGTGCTATATGCTAAAAAGAAAAATTCATGAGACGATCGATGCCAAGGTCATCACTTTGAATCTGTGAACAAAGGGACGGTCCATACCGATTGGATTTCCATTCTTTTCTTACATAACGATTTGCTCCTTTCAAAAGTTTGTCTTGTTCATATCACCCCTGAATAAAACTGTTGGCTACCGACTATCTTCTGATATAAGTTGCCCTCCACACTTGACATCCGTACTTAACTCTAAGTACGCCAGTGGTGTTAAGTCCAAAAAAAAAAAAACTGCCATGTCCATATCACCTCTGAGCAGATGTGTGCCTCCATCCCCGATGGAAGTCACAATCACAAAGTTTGTCATGTTCATATTACCTCTGAATAAACTTTCGACCGTCGGTTGTCATGTCCATATTACCTCTGATATCGATTGTCGTCTACACTTGACATCCGTACTTAACTCTAAAGTACGCCAGTGGTGTTAAGTCCACAAAAACTGCCATGTCCATATCACCTCTGAGCAGATGTGTGCCTCCATCCCCGATGGAAGTCACAATCACAAAGTTTGTCATGTTCATATTACCTCTGAATAAACTTTCGACCGTCGTTTGTCATGTCCATATTACCTCTGATATCGATTGTCATCTACACTTGACATCCGTACTTAACTCTAAAGTACGCCAGTGGTGTTAAGTCCACAAAAACTGCTATGTCCATATCACCTCTGAGCAGATGTGTGCCTCCATCCCCGATGGAAGTCACAATCACAAAGTTTATCATGTTCATATTACCTCTGAATAAACTTTTGACCGTCGGTTGTCATGTCCATATTACCTCTGATATCGATTGTCGTCTACACTTGACATCCGTACTTAACTCTAAAGTACGCCAGTGGTGTTAAGTCCACAAAAACTGCCATGTCCATATCACCTCTGAGCAGATGTGTGCCTCCATCCCCGATGGAAGTCACAATCACAAAGTTTGTCATGTTTATATTACCTCTGAATAAGCTTTCGACCGTCGGTTGTCATGTCCATATTACCTCTGATATCGATTGTCGTCTACACTTGACATCCGTACTTAACTCTAAAGTACGCCAGTGGTGTTAAGTCCACAAAAACTGCCATGTCCATATCACCTCTGAGCAGATGTGTGCCTCCATCCCCAATGGAAGTCACAATCACAAAGTTTGTCATATTCATATTACCTCTGAATAAACTTTCGACCGTCAATTGCCATGTCATTCTCACCTCTGAGCAAGTATGTACCACTCCCCATGACGAGGTAGAACCCATAGCACAAAAATTCTTGGAAGCTATAAACTCCTACCACCCGTATGTCTGGGAAGTAGCGTCATCATCCAACGTCATCACAACGTATGGACCCCATGAGGATTCTATCTTCATTGTCCCGCCTACCTGCAGCAGTCAGCGTCCAATATTCTTCGATCGCATGCACAATCAACCGGCTAACCAGGCAGATCCTTTCGATGACGATACTGGGAAAATGCAAGTTCACCGATACATCCCGTAAGCGCTAAAGATCATGCAAAACATGGGCTATGACTTGAAGCGGAAGTGTAAACTCCCTCACCCAAAATAGCTATTTGTGTATATTTTATATTATTATATTTATTATAGATATTGAATTTATTTAAAGTATTCTCTCAGTTAATTAGAAACTAATTTTTTTAGTATATTTACTTATATAAATATTCATTTAGAATTATTTTAGGTTATTTTAGATTTTTGGAGATTTTTCTAGAATTTTTGGTAATTAAAACTTAGAAAACATAAATTTTTAGGACTTCTATGATTTACTATACGACCATACTTGCATGTCGTTCCTACCAAATTTTTGTTTTAGTTTAAAATATTTAATTATATTTTTTTGTAATTTATTTAGAATTTTAAGAAATTTATTTAGATTTTTTTAAATTATTTAGATTTTATTTGGATATATATAGTCTTAATATTAGATAGATGCTAATTTAATGTTAATAGATATTAATAAGATTTTATAAATTATTTGTATTATCTTTAATTATATTTAATATTATAAATTATTGAGATAAATTCAAACTCTATTTTAAATTAATTCAAATCCTGAACCTACTAGGAAATCAACTTCATGCATATCCTATCCTTATTTAAATTCATCATAATCCTATCCAAATTAACCAATTCTAGTCGTATTTAATTAAATAGTGTCCACTATTATAAATACCCCATCCTTCATATTTTTCTTCCCCAAATTCCTCTATTTTTCGTCCAAAAATAGTCAAAATTTGTCATAAATTCAGCCCCATTTTCTACTAGTTATGACGAATTAAAAAGACGATATCTCCTAGCTCTGGACTCCAAACGTGCTCCAGTTTTTTTTGTTAGAACGATAATAAGGTTAGCTTTCTGATTATATAAATTGTTTTTCTAAATTATTAGTATTAAATTCTAGAAAATTCGTAGAGCACAGCATATCCGAAAATAGACGTGTTTTGATGTATTCGTGATTCTGGGAGAACCAGGAATCAGAATCATGAACCGTTTAAAGTTTCGGAAAGCTAATGTCGAGGTAATCGACATATATTTTTCTCAGAATTTATTTCGAAGTATTTATATACTGTTAATTCTGTAGAACTTCTAGGTTAGAATTTAACCATCGGTGCACAATACAAAATTTGTATGTGCCATAATTCCCAAACGAATTTGAATTCGGACGAGCCATAAATTCCAGTATATTTTTGATGCTAAAATCTATAGGAAATCTTGCATAAAAGTTGAGTTTGTATTGGTTGACTTTTTGGTCAACAGATTGCCTCGATTTGCGTGCCATGAGTCTCGAGTTGATAAAATTCAATTTTTTTTAGACAAAATTTAGGAATTAACATAAAAATCAGAATAATAAGATTAAAATAGAATTTTAGAGTAATTATTCCAGAATTAAATAAATTAAAATAAATTATCTTTTGACGTGATAAATTTGTAATACATAGGCTATTTGGACTGTGACTTGGACTCTGATTCATACCAGCAGCAGGACCCCAGGCAAGATACCTTGCCAAATTGCTTACAGTATTTTGCATGCTTAGTATATTTATGTATATTTATTATATTTTTGTTTATTTATTGCATGTGTAGTTTCTTTCAGTCATTACTATATATTAGATATGTTGACACACACTTGCCACTTAGTATCATGAGAGGACAATCATTAGGCGTATGGGCTATTAACCACTCTGGTAAACCATAGTAACTAGCACGCACTATGGTGGTCGTGTCCGATGGTCGCTACCCCCGAGATATGTCGATTTATGGAGTCCGAGGGTCGCTACCCCAGAGGTATGTCGGCTGATGATGTCCACTGACGAGCGTGAGGTTGTGAGGATTAGATCGAGTAGCCTACCCTTGCCCATACGTCGAAAAGTTGTCCTCATTTGCATTCATATAGATGGTCTTGTACAGCGTACTTATTTATTTTCAAATTATATGCATGTTTACTGTATTCAAATTGGCTCGTATTTTCTGTATCTTGTTACGTCCCTCTGAGGACCTGGTCTGCTGCCAGGTGTATCTTTTCTTGAGTATTTGCAGGAGCGCAGATTTGGATGGTAACATATGATCCGAGGATGTCTTCTCTTCGAGCTGTGATGGATAGCTGGTATTCTTATATTGTGTTGTGGTGTTGTACTTATATTGTATTTACCTCTCCATTCGAGTTGGTAGTGGATTTGTCTCCATCCAACTATCATCCTTAGATACTTCTTATTGAGATCTAGTTTCATAGATACTGGTTATTTATTTCTATATGATTTTTGTGGATGAGATTTAGATTTTACCCTGTGACTTGTATTACATTTTATACCACTTGTGGATTTTGTATTCATATTACAGCGTACGTATGGATTTGGTTTCCATATATTGGAGTTGCCATATCCATGCGGCTGGCATGCTTACGTGTTCCTAGTCCTACGTATTTGGGACTGGGGCGTGACAGGAAGCCAGGCCTCAACTACGGAAGAGGCAGACGAACGCCGCCGCGTGGTGACCCCCGTTATCGACAAACTCGTTTCGGGTTAGGGTATGCCACCTCCCTTACGACTTCCAAGTCAGACGAGGACATCTTTTCCTTCTTCCAGAACGGCTCGTCGCCCCCCGACTCACCTGATGCTCTCGAACAAACACTATCAGTAAATATGGTGGTGACAGATCCCTCAGGAGCAGATGAACAGGATTCTGAGCCGTTTGAGAATGACTCTTGGGCTCAACAAATGGATACGCAGTGGGAATTCCGCTTCGAGCAAAGAGAACCTCCCACCAAAGACGAAGTTATCCAAATCGATGTTGGGGGTGAACTTTCGCCAAAGCCGATATTTATCAGTGACAATCTTCCCCCAGCTGAAAGGGAAGAAATCATACAGCTGATAAAGAAATAAGTCGACGTCTTTGCATGGGATTATGGGGACATGCCGGGCCTAAACCCGAAGGTGGCTACTCACAAATTCAACATATTGACCAACTCAAAGCCTGTGAAGCAGCACCAACGCCGGTTCCGCCCAGACATGATGGACGCCATTGAAGCTGAAGTCAAGAAGCTGATAGCCTATGGTTTCATCCGGGAAGAACAACATCCCGACTGGGTCGCCAACGTTGTCCCAGTCATAAAGAAAAATAGGAAGATACGTATCTGCATCGACTACCGAGATCTGAATGCGGCCTGCCCCAAGGATGAATTCTCTCTTCCTATCACGGATATCATGATCGACAATACCTGCGACTTCGAACGCATGTCTTTCATGGACGGATTCTCAGGATACAATCAGATCAAGATGCATCCTGAAGACGAGAAGCACACTGCCTTCCGGACACCATTGGGGGTATATTGCTATACGGTCATGCCCTTCGGATTGAAGAACGCTGGGGCTACATACCAACGGGCTATGAGTAACATACTCCATGAGCATTTATGCAAAATATTGGAATGTTACGTAGACGACATAGCCGTCAAGAGTCGCCTTAAGGGTGATCACATTCAAGACTTGAGGACGGTATTCGAGTTAATGCGCCAACATCAACTCAAGATGAACCCTACGAAGTCCTTTCTGGGTGTATCCAGTGGCAAGTTCCTGAGATTTGTCATCACCGCCAAAGGCATCCAGGTGGCCGACAAAGTCCAGGCAATCGTGGAAATGCGACCACCCCGTAATCTGAGGGAACTCCGGGGATTTCAAGGCCGTCTGGCTTACATCCGGCGATTCATATCCAACCTCTCGGGGAGATGTCAGCCCTTTTCTCATCTCATGAAGAAAGGTGTATCCTTCGTATGGGATGAAGCCTGTCAGCAAGCGTTCGGAGATATCAAGCACTACCTCACCAGTCCGCCAGTTCTGGTGCCTCCCGTCATGGAAAGACCATTCTTGATGTACGTTCGAGCGATGGATCATTCACTAGGAGCTCTTCTCGCACAGAAGAACAATATGGATCATGAACAGGCTATCTACTACCTCAGCAGGATGATGGTCGGAGCCGAACACCGGTACAACCCAGTGGAGAAAGAATGCTTGGCTCTGATGTTCGCTATCCAGAAGATGCGGCACTATGTCGCCGGCCAGACTATTCATATCATCTCCAGGATCAACCCTCTTCGAGTACTGATGAGCAAGCCTAGTGCTCTTAATTCCCGACTCGCGACTTGGGCCATGCTATTAACACCATATGACATGGTGTACGTACCGCAGAAGTCCATCAAGGGCCAAGCGCTGGCTGACTTCCTAGCTGCTCATCCGATCCCGGAGGCCTCCAAATTATACGAGGATATTCCCGACGAAGTTACAGAATGTAATTCCGCGATGGAAAGTGACGCGTGGCAACTCTTCTTCGATGGTGCCTCCAGAACCGGTCCTAAAAGAAACGTCGTTTCAGGAGTAGGAGTCGTCCTGGTCACTTCTGATTAGCTCGTCATCTACAGAGCATATTCTCTTAGCGAGCCCTACTCCAACAATGTGGCAGAGTACAATGCTCTGCTAATCGGGCTCCAAGTCGCCAAAGAGCTGGGGGTCGAGTCCCTGGAAGCATTCGGTGATTCTCTGCTTATCGTCAATCAAGTCAGAGGAATATATGAAGTTCAGAATCCAGACCTCATCCCCTATCACCGAGCGACGGTCGAGATAGCCATGACATTCAAAGGGTTCTTCCTAGAGCATGTACCTCGATCTCAGAATCTAGAAGCTGATGCCCTAGCCAGTCTAGCTGCAGATTTGGCCATCCCTATAAGAAGGCAGGATTCGGTAATCCTTCTTAACAGAGATTTATTCTGTGTAAAGAACAACTTTCACATAGAATGCAACTACGCTATGAACGCAGATTCCTCCAGAAGAGACTGGAGAAGTCCCTTCATGGATTTCGTCGCATACGGAATCTTGCCGGAGGACCCCAAAGAAGCAGTATCCGTCAAAAGGCGATCGTTACGCTTCTACTACGATGCATCTTCACAATTCCTATATCGTCGGACTTACGACGGACTGCTATTAAGATGTCTATCTGAAGACGAAGCACAGCAGATTATTCGAGAAGCTCACGACGGTGTATGCGGAGCGCATCAACCCGGTCCTAAGCTATATGATCGCATCAGGAGAATGGGCTATTACTGGCCTACTATGATCGCAGATGCAATACGGTATGCAAGACAATACAGAGCCTGTCAGGTTCATGCAGAATTTATACATCAACCGTCTGAATATCTACATCCTACGGTTGCATCCTGGCCTTTCGAAGCATGGGGTATGGATATCATTGGTCCTATTCACCCGTCTTCTTCCAGAGGTCACCAGTTCATACTGGCCATCACGGATTACTTCTCCAAATGGGCAGAGGCGATCCCCCTCGCTGAGGTGAAGGCATCTAATGTAATCAGCTTTATCAAACACCACGTCATTTATCGCTTTGGGGTACCCCGGAGGATAATTCACGACAATGGGTCTCAGTTCATCAGCCAAGCGTTTTATCAATTTTGTGATAAAAATCGGATACACAATATTGCCTCTACGGCATATTATCCAGCTGCTAATGGTTTGGTGGAAGCTTTAAACAAAACTATTATCAAACTCTTGAAGAAATTCGTCTCTTCAAACAAGAGAGATTGGAATGAGAAGCTGGGCGAATGTCTCTGGACATACCGCACAACGGTACGAATATCGACAGGTTACACCCCATTCTCGCTGGTCTACGGGAGCGAAGCAGTTCTCCCCATTGAAATTCAGATCCCGTCACTCAGGATAGCCGTGACTAGTGAGCCGACTCGAGAAAAGAATGACCTGTTAAGGCTCCAAGAGCTAGAAGGATTAGACGAGAAACGCCTACAAGCTCAGCAGCGCATCGCGCTCTACCAAGCACGCATTTCCAAAACCTTCAATCGTAAAGTGAAGGAAAGAGTGTTCAAAGTCGGCAAGCTAGTTCTAGCCGTAAGAAGGCCGATGATTCTCACTCACAGAAGTAAAGGCAAATTCCAGCCCAAGTGGGAAGGCCCTTATGTGATCGAGACAACATTCTCGAATGGCGCCTACAGGATAGCCCAGCCTAATGGAGACCTGTTAGTGGCTCCTATCAACGGCAAATTCCTGAAAAGATACTATGCTTAATCTCCCCTGCTCGAGTAGAATATAGCGAGGATCTCAATTCTGACAAAACTACTTCCAGAACGCAATTAGTTGGGTTATATTCTATCATGTCCGTATGACCTCTGAACAGATATGTCCCGCTAAAAGTTTATTGAGAGCCTATCGTCAGATATCACTCTCGCCTAAA
Source organism: Iris macrosiphon (assembly GCA_036927795.1). Lineage (NCBI taxonomy): Eukaryota > Viridiplantae > Streptophyta > Magnoliopsida > Asparagales > Iridaceae > Iris > Iris macrosiphon. Next base: position 84,645,280 of record JAYESA010000005.1, read on the forward strand.
AAACTGTCATTTATATTCCGAAATGATGGGTCCACAAAAGTCAGAAAAGAGTCATTTTTATTTATTCCCAAAAGAGAGCAGAATTACATCTGGGGAAGCAGAAAGAGAAAAGATACATCATGATGGCGGAGTAGTCAGATTGCGAATCAGCCGCTCCAGTGCAGCTATCCTCTCATTCCTAAGAACCAAGGCATCGGCGCGAGCCCGCTCCAGCCGTGCGTCGGGGGTATTCATACAGGACAGCTCAGCCCTTGCCCGAAGGCAGCCCGCGCGGGCAGCTTCCGCACGGTCCAAATCCCGTCGCGTCGCGCTCAATCGCCCAATCGCTACGTCTAGACCCGCCAATGATTGAGAAGCCCACTCCTCTGCCCGAGCGAGTTTTTCCTTCAGCTTAGAGACCCTCGCTGCATTCCCTTCATGCTCGGATCGGCACTTCGTCTCAAGAGCGAGAGCTTCTGCCACGACAGCTTTTCTTCTATCCATCTCCAGCTCATGTGTCTTGATGGAGTTGTCTAGTCTTTCCAGCTTTGTAGTGAGCCGCGCACTCATGTGGTCGTACCTGGTCTGGACCTCAGCATCGAAGCTGCCCCGAGTCAGCTGCAAGTATTCGTTAATGGGTTGCTCTAAACCATTAACCACCGCCTCCAGGGCGTCAGCTACCCCAGGATCGCCGAGCTCCCTGATGGCCCCGATCAAAAACTGAGAAGTCTTCTTCAGGCGCTCGAAGTCGAGACTCTTTGCCAACACCATTGATATCATCATTTTTAAACTGGTGTAAAAGAGGCTGATATGTTGCTCGGTCAATGCAACTAGATCCGACTGAACGCCAGGAGTGGCCGCGATATCAACAAGTCCCTCTCCAGGGATAATTGCAGACGAGGTGGCCACAGCCGCCGCCTCGACGTATGGCGCGACCGAAGAAGGTGCGACGACAATGATCGAAGTCATCGGCATACTCGCAAGGGGCGAGGTCACGATGACGGGTTCATCCTCCTCTTGAGACGACGAAACCACTCTGGACGAGCTAGCCCCCGAGGACATTTCCTTCTCGAAGTCAGGCGCCTCCACATCATCGCCAGGAGCCGGATTAGAGCCAAAAGGCGCTTCAACGCTGTGCTCTCCATGGACGCCATCCCCTGAGAAAAGGACAAGAAAGTTGATATCAGTATGATGGTAATCTTTCTAAAGGGAGACATAAAGACGACATTTACCCGGAGCCAACGGCATATACGACGCATCTGCAGTCGATGTAGCTAAACCACGCCTTAATGACGCAATGCGAACTGTCATACTTGGAGAAGGAGGTGGGCCGACCGACATCGCCAAGAGTTCTGTCAAGCCTTCACCAAGACGCGGTCGAGGTTCATCAGTTGGAATCTCGCCAGACGTGCTCGCTGACATGGCGGGAGTTTTACCCGCTGCTGACCTCGAGAAAGATTCTCCCATCTGCCTCGGCCACACAGGCAATCTCGCTCCGCTACCTGGAGCAGTAGCCGCGATAGCAACCTCTAGCGAGGATTCTCCGGCACCGCCAGCCGGAACTGTAGAAGGTCCCTCTCTAAAAGGAGAGGAACCTCCAGCCAAAGAATTATCCCTAATATGGGGAGATACAGGCTCACTCCCGGGAGCCTCAACACCAAGAATGCGGAGAGGACAAGCAACCGTCTCCTTCCTCCTCTTACGAAGAGAAGCTTCCTTCGGAGTATAAGCCCGTCGCTTCCCAGAAGAGACTACCAAAGCCCCCGCAGGCGGAGGCACTTCACACCTCGGCACCGACACCAGAGGCTCATCCGGAGTACCAGACTCCTCACCCTCGTCCGAAGAAACCGAAGGAACTTCGACTCTTCCCCCAGGCTTGGGAGAAGGCACCCTGAAGCTTCTACGCATGTCAAAATCGCGATCGAAGGTGTTAATTGCCACATAGAACTGGGCGTAAGAATGGAGAATGCGGAGCTCCATGGAGGTTGTAACGACCGACACAATAAAGATTGCTCCCGTGCAACCCATAATAAAATATCGCCACCCTCTAGCTCCATCAATGAGTCCGCCCCTGGACCTGAAGCTGGTGACGGCGTTGCCCACGTGCAACTAATCGTACCCGAACTGCCTAGCAAACCGACTAGGCAGGTAGGGCTCAAAGAAGCAACGGTCTTCGCTCCTGTACAGCAGATGGGAGGGCCTAATGCAAACCAACCAATTAAAAGCTTCCGGAGAAAGATCGGTCTTCTCTCCACCTGAATCCTCAAGCCTCGTCCCTGATTGATTGCGATGTACATGAGGGGGAGTACAGAGGAGCTTCCAGCCGTGGCTGAGGTTCAACACCAGCCGACAGTCCAAAACTGTGCTCACATTCCAGGGAGAGTCCTTGTAATTCAGCAAGAATATACCCTCCGAACTGCTACCGGAGCCAGGAGACATCACCCGGGGATTGTGGAGAATTAACCATCCCATCAAATACAGGTGTGGTAATTCTACCCGAGGAAAACTCTCATATCGAGCTTCATCGACGAGCAATCCATCAGTCATGGCTCTCAGGCCAGCCTGTATACGGCACACCATGGCAGGAAGCAAGCCCAGTCTTTCCCCGAACACCAGGCGCACTGCCGGCCATAGGATGTTCCGGTTAATGCGGTCCGCGAACGCAGTACCAGGCACTACTACTCGACGCAGCCATATCGAGAGGAAACCAGCCAGTTGGGCTTCCTTAGACAGAGGCCTGCGATAGCGCCTCAAGTAACTACAGGCCTTAATGCCTTCAGGGTACTTTCCTACCCCCTCGACGAGAATCTGATCCGGAGCTTTAGCCTCCTCCATAAGATCCTCCACGACCTGGGCACTAAGCACGCCCAAACAGTTTACTGGCTCATTCTTGCCCCCCGAGGCTTTCTCCGACTTGGCAACCCTGGCTCGGTGGAGGAAGAGGTAGGACATCCACTTGGTGGTGTAAGCCAAATCAGAAGGCTCGTTATAAAAAGTGGTGCACGCGAAGTATTGACACATCAGCTCCTGATACACTTCCGCCACCCGAGGGTCCAAGTCCACCAACTCCCGGTTGGTAGGAACATACTCTTCGTATGGGGTAACCCCCATCGGCAGTCTCGAGACAACTGCCATCTCATGGAGGGCCAATCCCAGCTCCCCCAGTGGAGTGGCGAAGGTGCCAGTGAGCGAAATGTATCGCTCCATCAGTGCCAAGAACAAGTTAGGATTGAGAGGTAACCCGACGCTCGTCGCACTCACAGCGGCATATAGTCCAATGCCCTCCAGCTCTCTCCGGAAGTGCTTCAAAGCCCAGTCAACTAGGCGTGTCCATCGAGAGTTTGTTGGGGCGATCCACCCATTGCACCGAGGATTCTCCTTGGGATATACCCCGCCTCGTCCCATGAAGTCATTGCAGAAGGTCAGCAATTGGACCGGCTGGATCACTGAGCTATCTTCACTCGGGACACTGCCCGGGCACAGTCTCCTGAACAACGTCACAATGCCGGAAGGGCGACTGACAAACGACCCCTGGTCAGCTCCTTTCAGATGAAAGATCTTCCCCGGCTTGCCGTGAAGATCAGGAGTCAGCGTCCACGACATCTTCCTGGGATGCGTCGCGTGGAAGAAAGCCGAAATGGGATAATCACTCGGTATCGTTGGCAGGTACAAGACCAAGTTCCCGACAGGAAAAAACCAGGGCTCCCTCTTGGTCTTCGTCTGGGACTGTTTGTCAATCATGTCCCCAAAAAGGAAAGCCAGCTTTATGTACTGCTCCCTGTCTACATATATAGAGGGCTCACCATTGATCATGCTCAGCAGCATCCGCTCGCCCTGAGCCGATATCAAAAACTCCCTTCCCTTAGGATACTGGGGTCCGAAGATGGAAAATGCCACGTGGGACAGATCCTCCAGGTAGTTCGAGTGCAGCATCCCTGCAACGGAGCCCATCACCTCGGCCAGTGGAGACTCACCCAAATCAACTACAAAAGTGCAAGAAAAATATGTCATTGCAAATCTTGCACAAACATACAGACCAAAGAAACGACAGTCTGTGCTCTACGCAGGATTGTACAAATTTGGTTATTTTACGCCGGAAATCCCCTCCAGAAGCGTAAAACTCAAATTTTACGATATACGCCAATTTTCGGTAGCCAGAGCTTTTACGCTCAGAACTACGAAAATATGGAGCCTTTATGCTGGCACATTAAAAATGTAGGCGTAAAAGATAAAAACGTCTCCGTGCATCATCTTTCTCAAAAGAGGCTATCAGCATAGACGACGACCTATCGCGGTCACGTTCAACGTGTGCGAAGGATTTTTCGTCATTTTTGTCACCCAAAAGGCTCTACCTCTAAGACCGGGTGCGCTGCTCGTCGGCGGGATACTTCGCTCAGAAGGAAGTTCGCCTTGCCCGACCGAAGACTCCCTCGCTGGGGCGGAAGAATGAGAAGAAGAACCTATACTCTTTCCCTTAGCGGAGGGGGTTTATTTCGGCGCCATTTCTGAAGATTCGAGGTGCTCGGAGAAGGAACGAAGAAAAACTCGAACAGTCGAAAGCTCTCTTTCGTAGAAGACAGATAAAAGGTTTTCTCTCAAAAGCTTAGGATATATATAGAGTTCGGGTCGACTCCTCGAATCCTCGGACGGACTCCTCGAGACCCTAACCAAATCTCGCAATTAATATTGGGTTATGATTGGATGCTACGTCAGCCCACTACCCTTGAAAGACGGACAGTCAGCAAATTCGAAAAGTTTTTCGTGCAAGACGGTTCAGCAGGTTCTACGCTAAAGGAGCTTTCTACGCTCGACAGCAACAGATCTACGGTTTTACGCTCGCAAGCTATAAGTCTATGGTTTTACGCCCGGATGCCTTTGTGCTCGGTAGCTTTTATGCTCGAGAGGCCACAAACCTACGACTTTATGCTCAGCATATACCAAATCGATGATCTCACGCTCGGTGGCGCTCAGTTTACGCTCAGAAGCAACAGATCCGCAAACTTCACGCTCAAAGAAATTTTCTTTTCAGGATCTACAGATATACAGTTCTACACTAAAGGAGCTTTCTACGCTCGACAGCTACGAATCTACAGCTTTACGTTCGACAGCTATAAGTCTATGGTTTTACGCCTGGATGCCTTTGTGCTCGGTAGCTTTTATGCTTGAGAGGCCATAAACCTACGACTTCACGCTCAGGAACCACAAGTCTACGATTTCACGCTCGATGGTGTTCTACGCTCACAGGCTACAGATCTCCAGTCCTACGCTAAAGGAGCTTTCTACGCTCGACAGCTACGAATCTACAGCTTTACGTTCGACAGCTATAAGTCTATGGTTTTATGTCCGGATGCCTTTGTGCTCGGTAGCTTTTATGCTCGAGAGGCTACAAACCTACGCCTTCACGCTCAGGAACCACAAGTCTACGATTTCACGCTCGATGGTATTTTACGCCCAGAGGCTACAGACTGATGATTTTACGCTCCACGACTTTCCGCATATTCGAACAGTCCCCAAAGCGGTCAATTGCCAAGAGTTCACACGGAAGATACTCGTTCTTGACCCAGAGCATCCCAAGTACCCGAAGCATACATAGTTCAAACATTGAGAAATTACTCTTCTCGGGTCCAAAATTGGAGGTTCATCCAGACTCCAGTCTGAACGTCTCGTCTATCAAGATGGCAAAATCAGTTTGACAGCCAAAACCTCAACCCTGTTCCAAGGAGTTTCAAGAGATCATTCTTGAAGACGAAGTCTGAACAAAATTTCTGCTCATCAGAAGCAGCAGTTCAGAGCTCTACGCGGTCCCTCAGTCCTAGCAACAGGACAGTTCTAAATATTCAAAATGCTTAAACAGCGTTCTATGGACTATTCGTTATGCGTAAAGGACAGGGCCTAATACTCTTTCTATCAGAGTCGGCGTAAAGATTCAGACGTGTCGAAGCTACACATATTCAGACTTCACAGCAACGTATGGCAAGATGATCATATGAAGAAGCAATACGATTTTATTAAAGATTAAAGTCATGATTACATATGAGGGAAATCCAATCTACAAGGGTTTTTTTTCATTTTTGTGATTACAACTGAGGGAAACTCCGTCGATAGGAGGGTTGCCCCCATCATCGTCTGAAGATTGCCCAAAAGCTGTTCTGATAGGTTCTCGCTGGGCTTCAATTCTTCATCTATCTTCTCCGGCGGTCAGTCAGTTCCAGCAAACTGACTGACATGGCAATGATCAAACGGCAGAGTTGGGGCTTTCATATCCCACGCTCCGTGCGCCATGGCAGATTGGGTTGAGGTATTAAACCCAACTCAGTCCTGGGAGACGACTGTTACAGCTTGTCTTCTCTCTCATCCCCGAAGAGGTGACATGAGAAGACACCGCTTGCAAGTAGTATGGTGAAATATGATCCTTCCCTCTTCCCGGAAGAACCACCATACAAAGTTGATGATTATCCCGAGCAAGGGAGGCTAAGATATCCTTCCATGATCCATCATTGCAGTGGACACTTGCTCGAAGACGCCGTCTTTTTCGGCTCTCTACATGCTGGAAGAATATGATCTCCTTCTTCCTCAGGTCGACCGGACGAACTCCGGCGATTATCTCGGCATAGTAATGGGAATGTGGGGAGAACAGGCTAACTCCCCCAGCCTTTTATAGGCGAAAGAGATCATAGCGGTCCCCAATAAATCCGCCATAAAGTCAGCATCGACCGTTTCAATACTCCATTCAGAAATGTTTCGAGTTACGAGTGGTCGTTCATGCTTCATTCAAAGCGTTTCAAATTCCGAAAAATTTAAAAGCTTTGAAGGGGGTCTTGTAGAAGCATAAAAAATACGCTGGGAGGGTCTACGCGGCCTCTTGATATAGAGCAGCATAAACTGAGGCCTTCAGAGCCATCAAGCGTGCAACAAAGCTTTTTCGCTAAAACACAGCGTGAAGAATAAGCTCAAAGGACCATCCGCGTAAGTGCAGTACGTCCAGGCCGCTCCAGCGTAAACAGGGTTCTTCATCGTCTCCATGGCGTAAAACTCATCCTCTCTCAAAGCAGCGTTAAAGCATACGAGGAACGCTTCGTCTTCCCCGAAATGAACCTGTCAAGTCACGCAGTGAATCTGACCTCTGACTCCTGACAAAAAGTACTGCACGGCTACCCAGACGACGGCTGAAAACGATGGCAGACCCCTCAGGACGCGCCCCACAGTATGATGGCGGATCTTTGCATTTAATGCAGAGGATTTGGTTAAAACATCACCGAATCGTCGTTTACTGGAGTCCCCTCAGCGTAAACCGCTCTTTCGCGTACAAGGGAATACGCTGCCTTGTTTTACACAGGCAAACATGAGCTGTTTTATGCTCCGCAGTAGACAAACCGCCTGCTACGTCAAAAGCTGCACTTTGTACGGGACTCGAGGCACGTCTCCACGTCTAATTGCACAGAGCGGTGACAGTTTCTCTCAAGGCACGTCTCTGCGACGGATGCACAGAAGGGCTGCAGACCTTCAAAACATGCCTCCGTATTTAATGCATAAGATGGTGGCAAATCTCTGCAAAAGATTTGATTATATCTTCAAAAGCCGTAATTCCGGCTAAGACGTCCACATCAACACTCTGGCACGGTACGCAGCGGCTTCTACGCCCATTCCGGATCTGTGCTCACGCGGCTTCTACGCCCATTCAGGATCTGTGCTCACGCGACTTCTACGCCCACTCAGTCTCTACGACCACTCAGTCTCTACGACTACTCGGCCTCTACGACTATTCGGCTTCTATGCCTGTTCGACTTCTATGCCTGTTCGGCTTCTATGCCTGTTCGACTTCTATGCCTACTTGGCTTCTATGCCAGGGTGACAGTCATTTGGCTTCTACGCCAACCTCTTCTACACAAGGGATACCTACCTACGTGGCTTCTATGCCGTGATCTTCGTAGCAAATATACGCATTTTGTCCCCTTAGTTGGATACGCGTCACATGCTCACTCAAAAGGTCATCTATACGCAGGCATTGGTTATCTTAACCATTGTGTAAAGGGGTGCTGTACTTCCCACTCCTCGGTTTTTACACCGACGGAGTGGTCACTGTCACCAAAACTCTATAAATAGAGACCCCTATCAATGGGGAACAAGGTCGAAAAAACGAACAAGGTCGACAAATTGGAGGATCGAAAACTTGGTCAAGAAAACCAATACCAGATCAAAAGGTCAAGAGAGAGAGAGAGAGAGAGAGAGAGACCGGAGCTCAGGCAAAGAGCAGGGATCGACGACTTTGGCATCGTGCATCCACCCTCTCCTGCAACCTTCGAAGCTGCTACCTGTCTTCCACGGCACCTCTTCAACATCGTGTGGTCCAAGGGCTAAAGTGACCGACTGCAGATCAGACACCTATAGCAATTTATACCCAGATTAAATAAATTGTACTCCCACATCCTCGTATAGGATTATATTGTACAAGTTTGTTTGTAAACCAAAGGGCGTGGGTTTCGCATAAACCCTGTCATTAAAATATACTTTCATTCTTTCGTTTAATACCACAAACAGCATCTTTGTCCATTTCAATCGAAATTGGAGACACAAGCTTGACCTATTTTGTGCAATCCAAATCATGACAATAATCTATTCTGAGTCTACTACGTCCATAATACTTGTGTCCCACCCAATTTTAATCCTATGTACTTCCAATTAACTAAAGAATACCATTGACACTAATTTTAATTAAATTGGTGCAATGACCCAACCTAACCCAAAATTAGACCCAACACCAACCCAAAGCCCCACTCACACCCTCAAGGTTAATACTAAACACCATACACCATTTTAACCTACTACATCACATCAAACATGGTATTTTTCTCATCCAATCCTAAACCCCATTGTTTGTACAATTTTCCAATTGTTAGGGACTTTTGTGTTAAAAGACAATGAGGTGTCCACCTCCCGTTGGAGCCAATCCATGAAGAAATCTCCCCCCCCTCATTGTTGATCGGTCCTCTATATGGGTTTTCCCTCTATTTTGAGTATACTACACATTAACTTTTCTTCCTACATCATCTATACCTTCCATTCAAAATCTAGCCCATCCTAGCCACCCATTTCTTTATGAAGAACCTTTTCCCCATCCCTAGGAAGCCTTGTGGCCGGCCCTAATCCCAATGCCAAACCCCTCTCCCTCTCCTAAATAAATACTTCTCCTCCTCTCCATTTTTTATTCAGTAGCCAACTTCTTCACCACAAAACCGAACCCTAAACCACCTTCTTCATTTCCTTCCCCGACCACACCCTGGCCATCTCCGACCCTCCTCCTCCGAGCAACGATCACCGCAGCCACGACCACCAATAGCGACCATCTCCTTCTTTCCCGACTTCCTCTTCCACCCATGACCGACCACTACTGCTACAGCCTCTCCATCATCATCTCGATTATCACCATCATCCCTCCTCACGACCACTTCCTCGACTTCTCTTCTTCGACCAAACAACCACCGCCTCTCCCTCATCACCACCTTTCCTGTACCTCCCCGATAGCAGCCATCACCACCATAATCATCATCTCCGACCATACCCCGATCATTACCAACAGCCGACCACCTCACTCTTCTCCGACCATACCCCGATCACCACCAGCAACCACACCACCTTCATCATCATCATCCCGCCACCATACTACCTTCTCCTCCCCGAAATCAATCACCGCAATCATGACCACCCCTACCATCGACAACCACCATCAGCCTCTCCACCACCATCACCTACTGCTGCCACTGTTGCTACTGTTGGTTGGAGCACCATCCTCCACCCGCCGGAGACCGACCTCCACGGGCCGCGGACGAGCATCACCCCCTCATCGATTATGAGCACACCTAGGTTTGTACGTGTCCTTCTTTTCCTTCATGATGTGTTGTTGCATGGACCTATGTGGATTCGTGAACCCTAGTACCTAGTGTATATGTGTGTATGTATGGAAATAGTAATTGGTGTTAGTAAATACTTCATAGAAATTAGGTTGTTAGTGTGGTATATGATTGTGTAGACCCTAGATGTTTAGACTTAACTGTCTTATGTGCACACTAACCTACTAGCTAGGACATGTGTTTAGTATTACACGAGATTTGGAGATGTAAACGTATTTGGTAGTTAATTATCTTGTTGTGTACGGTATTTGAGGACATGATGTACTCATACATGGAGACCTAGATGGTTAACACTATCAAACTTGCATTGGAAAACAACTTAGTACCTACTTGAACCTTAGTTGATCTTGGTTGTAATATTTGAGAATATACGTTTAGAGGGATATGACACTTGTGCATTTTAGATACGTGCACACTCGACCCTGCTAATTGACCGGTTATAACCCCTACTTGCGTTAGTTTATAAGTATAGTGTAGTTGTATTTATGTGCTTACTAGTGTAACGACTGATGGTTATTATATTATATTATATATATAGGATCGTTGGATCGTTCGGGTGAGGCTTCTTGAGCAGGATATTGGTATTGCCAGCTCAGGACCACAAGCGAGCACATTCTCTAACAGTTTTTATTATGTTGATCATTTCTATGATTTTAGTTGTATAATATACTTGATTCTGACATTGTGGATACACGAGTTAGCATCATAGATAACTGTTATGAGGAATCGTGATTGGAATCCATCGTGCAAGCTGGGGACGGAGAAATATTAGCAGATTATGTAACTATACCCCACTTTACATGTATCATAGCTCACCCCACACATCACGTTGGGTGTAGCCTGACCATTTACATGCCTCATAGCATGTTATATATGATTAGCCTGACTATTGCTCGCATCATAGCTAACCAGATAGTTAGCCTGACCTCACATGTATCATAGCCAATCATATATAATAAGCCTGATCTCGTCCCAAGCCAATCACATAATAAACTGATATTTTAAACACTTAGCTAGAGATTCTATTTCTTTATTCCATTTTACTTATTCTAGCATTTAAATATTTCTATTCATTGTTAGTTGTACTATTGTTGATTACACATTCTCCAGTATTCCTTATTTCCAGTATTTCTTTATCGTATATTTTCTTATACTGTATTATAGTTTTTGTCAATATAAATAAAACTGCTGTTTAGTGCTTGTGCTTTGCTCCAATTCTGACTGGATAATATTTTTTAGAGGACCTTGAGGACTTCTGTCCTACTCACTACGGCCCAAGTGTAGAGGGAGACTACATACCAGAGATCCTAGAGGAGTCCCTCTCCTTAGAGGAGATACCACCTACAGTCATTTAGACAGTTATATCTATGCATCTTTTGTTCTAGAACTTGAGACTTGGATTATATTTATGTTGAGACTATTTATGTTAGACAACTAGACTTTAGATTATCGTTGTATTTTGAGTTGTTGTGCTGACTTATGTCGGTATTTTCTTATCTTTATATCTTATCGTGCCATTTATTCCTATAGTTATTGTGATTGAGTATATTATAAATTATTGATCAATGTATTATTCATTGTCCTCCTTATAGAGTTGAGATCATTGACAGGTTATGAGTTATGTTTGGTAGTCTTGAGACCTAGACAACGTTCTACCGCCGATGCTGTGGCATAGGCTGGATGTACCCATGACTCATGCCCAAATTTTGGGTGCGGGTCGTGACATAAGTTAAATAACAAACTGGCTGCATGAGCTTCTGGCCGTATGGACACTTGCTCTTTATAAAATCTCATGCGTTCAGTGTCCTGTGCATTCAACTTAGGGGCACATATGCAGAGACAATCATGCATCTAACAAGATAGGCATCATGCTGGAAGGGGAACATGGAGTCGGGCGAATAAAATTTCTTTGTCCCAAAACAACACGAACTCCATGAAAAAAAGTTCCAAAAACCCAAAAATTATTTCCTTCATAAAAACTTTATTTTAACTTCGAATCAAGTGAACCAAAAGCCAAAATGCTCGAAATAAAGTACTCCATCAAATACAAAACTAATTTTCTAAAATACCATATTTTAGTAGATCAAAATCATAAAAAAATACATGAAACCCATAAAAAAATCCTAAACTTCAATTGCAGATATACTCATATCTAGCCATCAAAATTGAAAACTCCAAGTATTAAAAGTGGTTAGAAATACATAAAAAACATAATGAACCAATAATATAGAGGCTTTCTCCATTTCTCATGCAAGATGTACATGTCTTAGACTTAGAGGGGGAAAACACAAGAGAGAGAAAGAAAATCAAGCAATCAAGAGAGAGAAAGGAAATATAGCACCCACATCCCAATTAAATAATAAAGTTATAATAAATAATATACTAATAGTATTATGTACACACTTAGAGTTAATATCACAATCAGGGTAACCCGGGTCCTTAGGGCTCATAGAGGCTCATTCTAGAGTTTAAAAGCATAATTAGGTCATTTAGGATTTTTTGAAAATATTCTATAATTATTTATAGTTAAAATTTAATTTTCTAGGACTTCTAAGAATTTTTGTAGAAAACCTAGAGGCCAAATTTCATCCCAAATAATTTTTTAGGGTTCAATATTCTATTTTATATTTTCTAGAATTTTTTCACATTTTTTTGATTAATTTTATAATTATTTTGAGTTAATTAAGTTAAAACTATTAATAAAATAGTTCCAGGTTATGAAAAACTAAAAAAAAACCCTACCCAGTCAGCGCTGGTGGGGCCCACTGGTCAGCCGTGCTTGGTCAGCAAGGCTACCCGATTGTCAGTGGCACGCGCCCGCGTGGGTGTAGGTACAATCGGTCCGCTCGCTCGAGACGAGCCGAGTCGACTTCGCATCCGACTCGAACTCAGACTCAGCCAAGTCGGCAACACTGACAGCCGTAGGATCCGGACGGGAAGCCCCAGATGCACGCCATATGGCACACCCCTGAGTTGCGGCTGCTGCTTCTCTCCCTCTCTCTCTCTTTCTCTCTCTCTCTCTCTATATATATATATATATAAAAGGTTAGGGTTTTTGTTTTCTCTGCCGACTTTAATTAAAGAGGAGAGAGAGAGAGAGAGAGAGAGAGAGAGAGAGAGATTGTTCTTTGTGTTCTTCGACTTCCAGAAGCCATTTCTCATATTTTTGGACTCCAAACGTGACCCCGTTTCATATGTTAGAATCGTCTTGAGGTTAGTTTCAAGAATATCTAATTTGTTTCTAGTAATTAGGTACTTAAAATTCTAGAAAATTCATGGAGTGTCGGTTGTCTAAAATATGACATATTTTGGTGTATTTGAGATTCTGGGAGATCCCATACTCAGAATCATGAACCGCTGGAAGTTTTGTAAATCTGACATGATAGAATTTCATAATAGTATTTTTATAGAATTTAATATGTAAATTAATCTACTTTAAAATTCTTGCAACCTAGATGTAGTCACAAAACTGATAAAACTGTCATCTATGCACCGTATTGGCTATAACTTCTTACCTACTTGTGACTTTGTGAAACCATCGATTCTAGAATTCATGTGACGCTAAAATCTGTAGGATTTCACACACAAATCTAGATTTTGTATTAGTTGACTTTTTAGTCAATACGACGTCTTGATTTGCGTGCCACGAGTCTCAAGTTGGTAAATTTGGTTTCTTTGGACAAAATTTAGGAATTAACCTAAAACTTAGAATAATAAGATTAAAATAAGATTTTAAAGTAATTATTTTAGAATAAAATAAATTAAAGTAAATTATATCTTGACATGGTAATACATCATACGTAGGATTTTGACTCTGTTTTGGGACCTGATTGTACCACATCTAAGGACCACAAGCAAGTATATTTTTGTGATTACTTTCAGTGCTTGATTGTCTCTATAGTACATGCTTAGTATTGATTATTTGATTCTCGATACTTGTTACACGGATTAGTATGATGGATTCTTGTTATGAAATACGTGACTGTTATGAATTATTGTTATTTATTCGTGACTGGTTCTAAATCCATATTGTACTCGTGGGGAGGAAAAATACTTAGTGGATGTGTGATCTACCCTTTTCATCCTATGGTCTTACTGGAATAATAGCAGCCATGCATGACACGTGTGGTTTACCGGATTTTAGCCTTAGCCGTTCACATATTAACAAGCTATTTCAAATCACATAGAGTAGTTTGTTCCTATCTGTTCTTCCATACATTGTAGTTATTTCCTATGTTGCTTGGAGATATTATATTATATCTTTGCCATGAAAGAACTTCAGTATTTAGTTATTCTGGTTGCCTTATTGTGATTTCAGTTTTATTTCTATCATATATTCTTTACTATTTATTGTCTTATAGCTTCTACCATGTATTTGAACTATTTTTACTATAATGTACTCGTTCCTTTCCTGACTGGATAACCATATTTTAGGTGACTACGATGAGGATGTGATCCTTACATATTATGGACCATATGCTAGCGACATAACTGAGCCTGATCTTGCCCTTCAGGAGGATCATGGATAGTTAGTAGCTCAGACCCCGTCTGCGATGGAGTAGTTTAGTAGAGTAGTGGTTTGTTAGTTATTTTGGACCGAATTGTTCTCCGAAAACTATTTTTAGAGTATTTTGAATATTGTTCCATAGATATTTAGTCATTTTTGGAAGACTTCTTGCACCCACATCGAGACTATTATTTCTTTATTATCTTTGGTGTATTCAGTTAATCTAGTACCTATGATTGAGTATAGCGTGGATATGTATATATATGTTATGGGTTGTAGATTATACTTGTGGCTTATTGTACAATGTTCAACTACCAACACTGCGGCATAGGCTGGATGTACTTATGACTCATGTCCAAATCCATGGTGCAGGTCATGACATATTTTTATGGTGGCCCACGCAGGTCAGGTTTCGCACAAGATTGTGAACTCATAGTGGTACTAAAGTTAGATGTACGACTGTAAGCCTGCCATAGGATATACATACTAGGAATAGAAAAATACTCAATCATAATTAGGGATCCCATATACTCAACTTGCTAACCCTTATTAATTTCTTCTGAGCAATCGGACCTCTTTCATAGTTGATTGTCCTTCTTGAATACTACCTTATCGTGTGCCATATCAATTAAATTTTTATTGTTTTCAACCTTTCATATTGCCACCAAATTCTAGAGCGCGCGGTTCCAGAGCCAATGGTGCTCTTCCAATACCACCCGCATCATAGGAGGCCTCATCAGCTGGATCGGGGAGCCTTTCTCCTCCTCCTCCTCCTCCATTAATTGAGTTCTTTAAAAGCATGATGAAGGCTCAAAAAGATCAGACAGAGGCCCACAGGCAGTAGACAAAAATGCTGAGGGCAAGAATAGAAAATGTCCAACAGGTGCCCTAGCAGCCCTGGAGAGGGTTGCCCAGCAACCATAACAACAGGCCGCTCAACCGAAGGTGAGTAACATCCAAGCCTTTAAGAAGATGGAGCCTCAGACGTTCAAGGGGACAGAGGGAATCCTCTACGCTAATGAGTGGCTCGAGGATATCGAGCGGATCATGAGAGTTTCTCGGCTTTTCGAGGACCTGAAGATTGAGGCTGTTGGCTTACAGCTTTACGATATTGCTCGTACTTGGTTCAAAAATGAGCCTAAGATTGCAGATCTAAACCTGACTTGGGAGCGGTTCAAGGACCTCTATAAGAGAAAATTCTTTCCTCCAGTAGCCGAAGGGATTTTGGAAAAGCAATTCCAAAACTTGGAGCAGAACGGGATGACCATGGATGAGTCTGCAGCAGAATTTGACATGCTGAGCTGATTCACAGAGTATATGGTAAGGGACCCAGAGGATAGAGCTAGATGATTCAGAGAGTGCTTGAACCAAGAGGTCAAGGTCCATATTTCTTTGACTTATACTACTTTTGCTGACATATTGGTAGAGGCTTAAAGGGTCGAGGTGGATATGGTCTTCGGACCAAGAGGAACAAGGATTCTATCGACGGTGGTAGTAGTCAGGGGCAGAAAAAGCGTCCATAATTTTTGCCAAGGACCTTTCTGCAATAGCAACAACAACAACAACAGTACCATTCCCCAGTCAGAGCCCCAGCACAGTAGGTGCAGCAGCAGCCACAAATATAAGTGCAATAAGCTCCCCTATGCAACTATTGTAAGAAGCCAGGGCATTCATATGAGGTATAATGGAAGAAATTAGGCGTGTGATTATTCCATAGATCGCCTGCGCATCATATGAGAGAGTGTCCTACCGCACCTCCTATAGGGGGCCTCAGCCTAGAAAGGTCCAGTTGGACCACCAGTGGCCCCGCAACCAAGAGGACCACCACTTCCTACACAACAGCAGCAGTTTGCCCAGCACCAGAAAAGGGGAGTACCTTCATAGGGCAAAGTTTTTTCAAGATCGTAGAGGAGGCTGAGCCGACTGGTAATGTGATAGAAGATTCTAGTCTTCTCGATTCTACTCCCGTTATTGCCTTATTTGATTCTGGTGCATCGCATAGTTTCATATATGTATCCTTTGTTTTTAAGTATAGTTTAATAACATAACCCTTAAGTAGGAGTTGCAAGATAACGACTGGTAGAGATATTATCCTAGTCAGAGATACTTATAAGGGGCATCGTGTTACCTTGGGAGGCCATGAGTTGGATGCTAGTTTACTCGTAATGCCACTTCCGAGTTTTGACATTATCCTCAGAATAGATTGGTTAAGTACGCACCATGCTAGCATAGACTATCGTGGATGACGTATACTATTTTGCCCTCCAGGAGAGCCAAAATTTAAGTTTGTTAGGGAAGGAGTTGAGCAGAGTGATGAGATTATTTGTGAAGGATTTTTCTCGGATCGCAGAGCCATTGACGAGACTCACTCGGAAGGATGTGCAGTTCGTGTGGACCAAAGAATGTCAGGCTATATTTAAGGAGCTAAATAAGAGGTTGACCACAACGTCTATTTTGACGGTATGATCAGGGACGGGTGGATTTATCATTTATAACAATGCTTCGGGAAAGGGCTTGGAATGTGTTCTATAGCAGAACAAGAAGGTGGTAGCGTATGCTTCTAGACAGTTGAGGCCACATAAAAAAAACTATCCCACTCATGACTTAGAATTAGCAGCGGTGATCTTTACTCTAAAGCTGTGGAGACATTATCTGTACAGAGAGTGTGTGGAAATATACACTGACCATAAGAGCTTGAAGTACGTCTTTATGTAGAATGAACTGAATATGAAGCAGCGCAGGTGGCTAGAACTGATAAAGGATTTTGATATTTTACTACACTATCATCCAGGAAAGACTAACATAGTTGCCGATGCCTTGAGCAGATATCCAGTAGCGATGTACTTGACAAAGGATCGTCACTTATTAGCAGACTTGGATAACCTGGGCATCGAGGTTATTGTTCCAGGAGTGGAGACGCAGATGATGGGCATGTAAATTTAGTCGGGGTTGATAGAGAAGATCTGAGAGACACAATACCAGGATGAGGGTCTGCGAAGCCTCATAGCTCAAGTGCAGGCGTGATTGATGGAGGACTTCGCTATTGCTGAGGATGGTTCACTAAGGCACGGAACCAGGTTATGTGTGTAACGCCCCGCTCCGCGCCGGCGTTATGTATCAAGGTGAGTGGGCAGAACTTCGTTCTCTGATTCTTGCACGCCTTAATAATAACCTAAGTTTTTGCTTGCAATGTTTTCTTAAGAGAATGATAGAACCTGTCTTGCATGTTAATGAACGAACTCACCTAGCTTGTCTTTGAAACAATGCCTGCTTAACGAGAATCCTGAATCGCCTGCTTAGAGTGCATGAATATGTTTACTATCGTCTATGCTTCGAGAGAACTATACTGTGCCTGAACGTGTTCAAGTGATAAGTCGGATTGCCCTGCAATAATGAGTGTATTCTGATGGTTCGTCTCGTCTGCATACTAGAGTTTATTTGATAGTGTTCCATGCATTCGCACGCGGTCGGACAATGGCTATTGGTGGAGAGCTGAACTGCATGTGTCCCGGCTGCTACCATGATAGTGCAAAGCAACCATGAGTCACAGCTGCCTCTAGCATCAGATAAAGAGTCATTGGTATGCTGTTCCACCAGCTGCCGATCCTGAGTTACTCGGGGACCGCCCTGCATATAGCTAAGTCATTATGTTGGCTTGGATAGTGACTGCCCCTAAGAATGTGCATTGTGTGTCTAGATTTGCATCAGACCCTCGAGTCGCACGAGACACGCTACGCACACCCTGAAACATAAACGGTTTGCTTGCTTGCATATTCAATATGAAACTCTGTTTTCAAACATGTTTCTAAACAAGTAAATTGACTCTGCTAGAACTGCATGAAACGAACCTAGGTAAAACTAGAAAGATCACTAGTAATGTAATGTTTTATAACATGATTACTTAGTGCCTGTTTGAGTGAATGCTTGTTTCTGTTCAGTTGATTTATCTCACCAGTACTTGTATAAAGTGCTGACCCACCAACAGTTTACTTGTTCGCAGGTACTGGATCGTCCGAGGGAGCGATAGGCGTGCCACAGTCCCGAAGACCCAGAATCCTGGTTTTGAATTGTTGCCCCGAGAATGCTATCGTATAAGGGGGCATAATGTATGGAACGAACGTGTGCCTTTGCTAAAGGAAACCCAAGTTGCCTCGATTGTCCCAAACACTCAGTTGGCTAATGCATTGCATTGCAACAAGTCCCTTTCCGCTGCTTACTCGATTGATGTGATGATAGCCAACTATCAACTTAAACGATTGGCCTTGTACGGGCGCAACCCCAGGCCCGTGCGGTATCACGTCCCCCGAAAGCTCGAACGGGCCATTCGCTTGGCTCCCTTCCTCCCTCGCACCCGCGGGACGGGCGCGGTGATTCGCGTCCGGCGCACCGAGGTACGGTGATACGTGTCCGGTTCGTTAATTCCCGGCCGCACGGGGCAGAGCCGTGGCCCGGGCAGGAACGGGGCATGACAGAATGGTATCAGAGCAGAATCGATTTTCTGGCCCAAACCGTTGCTATGACTCTGAGATATTATCGATATGGTATTGCAAAGAGCGTTCCATACAATAAGTCCATAGATATTCTCAAAGTGAAAAATGTTTCCTGAACTTGAATTGCTTGATTGTTTCGATTGAGTACGACGAGGGACGGCACTATCGCTACTCGGGATATCGAGAAGTTTATCCTTGAAGTTTCGAGGACGAAACTTTTTGTTGGTTGGTAAGTATGTAACGCCCCGCTCCGCACCGGCGTTATGTATCAAGGTGAGTGGGCAGAACTTCGTTCTCTGATTCTTGCACGCCTTAATAATAACCTGAGTTTTTGCTTGCAATGTTTTCTTAAGAGAATGATAGAACCTGCCTTGCATGTTAATGAACGAACTCACCTAGCTTGTCTTTGAAACAATGCCTGCTTAACGAGAATCCTGAATCGCCTGCTTAGAGTGCATGAATATGTTCACTATCGTCTATGCTTCGAGAGAACCATACTGTGCCTGAACGTGTTCAAGTGATAAGTCGGATTGCCCCACAACAATGAGTGTATTCTGATGGTTCGTCTCGTCTGCATACTAGAGTTTATTTGATAGTGTTCCATGCATTCGCACGCGGTCGGACAATGGCTATTGGTGGAGAGCTGAACTGCATGTGTCCCGGCTGCTACCATGATAGTGCAAAGCAACCATGAGTCACAGCTGCCTCTAGCATCAGATAAAGAGTCATTGGTATGCTGTTCCACCAGCTGCCGATCCTGAGTTACTCGGGGACCGCCCTGCATATAGCTAAGTCATTGTGTTGGCTTGGATAGTGACTGCCCCTAAGAATGTGCATTGTGTGTCTAGCTTTGCATCAGACCCTCGAGTCGCACGAGACACGCTACGCACACCCTGAAACATAAACGGTTTGCTTGCTTGCATATTCAATATGAAACTCTGTTTCCAAACATGTTTCTAAACAAGTAAATCGACTAATCTAGAACTGCATGAAATGAACCTAGGTAAAACTAGAAAGATCACTAGTAATATAATATTTTATAACATGATTACTTAGTGCCTGTTTGAGTGAATGCTTGTTTCTGTTCAGTTGATTTATCTCACCAGTACTTGTATAAAGTGCTGACCCACCAACAGTTTACTTGTTCGCAGGTACTGGATCGTCCGAGGGAGCGATAGGCGTGCCACAGTCCTGAAGACCCGAAATCCTGGTTTTGAATTGTTGCCCCGAGAATGCTATCGTATAAGGGGGCATAATGTATGGAACGAACGTGTGCCTTTGCTAAAGGAAACCCAAGTTGCCTCGATTGTCCCGAACACTCAGTTGGCTAATGCATTGCATTGCAACAAGTCCCTTTCCGCTGCTTACTCGATTGATGCGATGATAGCCAACTATCAACTTAAACGATTGGTCTTGTACGGGCGCAACCCCAGGCCCGTGCGGCATCACGTCCCCCGAAAGCTCGAACGGGCCATTCGCTTGGCTCTCTTCCTCCCTCGCACCTGCAGGACGGGCGCGGTGATTCGCGTCCAGCGCGCCGAGACACGGTGATACGTGTCCGGTTCGTTAATTCCCGGCCGCACGGGGCGGAGCCGCGGCCCGGGCGGGAACGGGGCATGACAATGTGTGCCTAATGGGGACTTACAAAAAGAGATCATGCATGAGGCTCATCGTTTCTAGTATTTTATACATTCAGGAGCTGACAAGATGTATAAGGACCTGAGGGAACACGTGTAGTGGTATGGGATAAAGAGAGAGGTAGGTTATTTTGTCTCCAGATGTTTAGTGTGCCAGCAGGTCAAAGTCGAGAGGCCGAGACTAGGAGGATTGCTACAGCCACTACCGATTCCTTAGTGGAAATGGGAACATATCACGATGGATTTTGTTTTCGGACTTCCACGCACTGCAGGAGGAAAGGACACAATTTTGGTCATTGTTGACAGGCCGACCAAATTAGCCCACTTTTTGCCCTTCAAAGTGGGATTGTCCACGGAGAAGCTCGTCGATTTATATGTGAGACATATAGTCAGGCTGCATGGAGATCTAGTGATCATCGTCTCTGATAAGGATAACAGATTTATGTCCCATTTTTGGAGAAGTTTGCAGGCTAGCTTGGGTACCCAACTCAAATTTAGCACTGCTTACCACCCTCAGATTGATGGACAATCTAATTTTCTAGGACTTCTAAGAATTTTTGTAGGAAACCTAAAGGCCAAATTTTATTCCAAATAATTTTCTAGGGTTCAATATTTATTATATATTTTTAAGATTTTTTTTATTTTTTTCTGATTAATTTCATAATTATTTTGATTTAATTTGGTAAAAAATATTAATAAAATAGTTTCAGGTTATTAAAAAACTAAAAAGAAATAAAACCCTACCCAGCCAGCGTTGGTGGAGCCCGCTGGTCAACCGCGCTCGGTCAGCAAGGCAGGCCAGCTTGTCAGTGGCACGCACCCGCGTGGGTGCGGGTGCAACCGGTCCGCGCGCTCGAGCCGAGTTGAGTCGAGTTTGCATCTGACTAGAACTCGGACTCAGCCGAGCCGACAATACTGCCAGTCATAGGATCTAGGCGAGAAGCCCCGGATGCATGCCACGTGGCACGCCCCTAAGCCGCAGCTGTTGCTTCCGTATATATATATATATATATATATATATATATATATATATATATATATATATATATATAGAGAGAGAGAGAGAGAGAGAGAGAGAGAGGGTTAGGATTTTTTTTTATCTACCGACTTTAATTAAAGAGGAGAGAGAGAGGTAGAGAGAAATTGTTCTTGGTGTTCTTCGACTTCCAGAAACCATTGCTCATAGTTTCAGACTCCAAAAGCGACCTTGTTTCTTGCTTTAGAACCTCTTGAGGTTAGTTTTTAGAATATCTAATTTGTTTCCAGTAATTAGTTACATAAAATTCTGGAAAATTCATGGAGTGTCAATTGTCTAAAATATGACATATTTGGGTGTTTTCGAGACTTTTGGAGATTTCGAACTCAGAATCATGAACCGCTAGAGGTTTTGGAAAGATGACATGATAAAATTTCATAAAAGTATTTTTTTCAGAATTTAACATGCAAGTTTAGTCTACTGTAAAATTTGTGACCTAGATGTAGTCACGGAACCGAGAAAACTGTCATCTATGCGCCATATTGGCTATAACTTCTTACCTTCTTGTGATTTTATGAAACTGTCAATTCTAGCATTCATGTGACGCTGAAATCTATATAATTTCACACACTAGATTTTGTCCTGGTTAAAATTTTGGTCAATAGGACATTTCGATTTGCGTGCCATGAGTCTCATCTTGGTAAATTTAATTTCTTTGGACAATTTAAAAATTAACCTAAAAATTAGAATAATAAGATTAAAGTAAAATTTTAGAGTAATTATTTTAGATTTAAATAAATTAAAGTAAATTATATCTTGATATGGTAATACATTATACGTAGGATTTGGACTCTGATTTGGGACCTGATTGTACCACAACTAAGGACCACAGGCGAGTACATTTTCATGATTACTTTTAATGCTTGATAGTGTCTATAATGCATGCTTAGTATTGATTATTTGATTCTCGACACTTGTTACACGGATTAGTATGATGGATTCTTGTTATGAGATACGTGACTGTTCTGAATTATTGTTATTTATTTATGACTGGTTTAAAATCCATGTTGTACTCGTGGGAAGGGAAAATACTTAGTGGATGTGTGATCTACCCTTTCTATCATATGATTTTACTGGAATAATAGAAGTCGTGCATGACACGTGTGGTTTATCGGATTTTACCCTTAACCGTTCACATGTCAACAAGCTATTTCAAATCACGTAGAATAGTTTATTCCTATATGTTCTTCCATACATTGCAGTTATTTTCTATATTACATGGAGATATTGTACTACATCTTTGCCATGACAGGACTTCAGCATTTAGTTATTCTGGTTGCCTTATTGTGATTTCAGTTTTGTTGCTATCATATATTCTTTACTATTTATTGTCTTATAGCTTTTACCATATGTTGGAACTATTTTTACTGTGATATACTCATTCCTTTCCTGACTGGATAACCATATTTTAGGAGACTACGATGAGGATGCGATCCCTACACATTATGGACCATATGCTAGCGACATAACTGAGACTGATCTTGCCCTTTAGGAGGATTAGGAAGAGTTAGCAGCTCAGACCCCGTCTACGATGGAGTAGTTTAGTAGAGTAGTTGTTTGTTAGTTATTTTGGACTAGATTGTTCTAGAGTATTTTGAATATTATTCCTTGGATATTTAGTCATTTTTGGGAGACTTCTTGGACCTGCATCGAGACCATTATTTCTCTATTATCTCTGGTGTATTCATTTAATCTAGTGCCTGTGATTGAGTATAGTATGGATATGTATATATATGTTGTAGTTTGTAGATTATACTTGTGGCTTATTCTACAGTGTTCTACTGTCGACACTGCGGCGTAGGCTGGACGTACTCATGACTCATGCCCAAATCCAGGGCACGGATCGTGACAGGAAAGGTTGGTTATATACATGGCGCTTTATGGTTTAGACCATGGTAAACCCATGATTAAACCATGAACCAAGTTAACCAAAGAATGGGTCTAGTCTCATATAATATACTAATCATGCAAGAAAAATAATACGCTCCAAATACATATATTTGGTAACGGGGTGTGACAACGTGGCAGATTCTAGCGATATATTGAATCACTCGGGGATCGAGGTGGGTCATACTCTCAGTTATCCAGAGCAACCAGTGGAGATTCTAAATCGCAGGAAGAAGGTGCTTCAGAACCAGACAATTTTCTTAGTATGTGTCGCGTGGAGGCATCACTCTCCAGGAGAGTCTACCTGGGAGCGAGATGCCGAAATGCACGATCGATACCCTTATATTTTTGAGTCATGAGGTATAATTTTTCTTGCTTGTTGTGATTGCTTGTTGTAGTGTGTTCCTTCCTTAAATTTTAAGAACAAAATTTTCTAAGCAGGGTAGGATTGCCACCCTCACTTTTCCAAATGAGAGTATTTTGGTCATTTTGAATATCTATTTATTTCTAGTGATTAATAATTACTATAATGCTATTTAATTTAATTTTGCTTCATATTATTTATTTATAGATAGTTGGATAGACTATTATTTAAACTTGACACTAGTGGACCCAAATTAGACTTGTCATAACAACATTAAGCCCAATTTTGGACTAGGCCCATTAGGTTCATTCCTTTAGTTAATTAGAAGAATTAGCCTAACTTACATTAGTTTAAAAGCTTTCCAAAATATCTCTTCTTAATTATTCTTCATATTTTAGCATGTAGGGATAATTTGGACATTTATTATGACTTAGAGAGGAGGAAAGGGGGCCATCCACTTTATGCGGAGGAGTTTCTGTCTTCTCATTCTCTCCATTCATTTTTAGATCCCCAATTTTCTAGATCCCTAATTCACTTCATCCTTCCATCAATTTTAACCCAATTTCTTCCTTTCCCTCTCAATTTCATCAATCAAGGAGCATTGGAGCTTGGATTTGCAATGATCACTTGGAGGAGAAACTTTTGACTAGAAGTTTTGTCCGAATCGTGTCCAATTGAGCAATTCAATGGGAGTCCATTATTTGATAATAAACGAAAGAAATAAGACGAAGTTTATACGAAACCCGCTCTTTTGTTTACAAACAAGAAGTACAATTAATCCTATACGAGGATGTCAAGTACAATTTTTTAATCTGGATAAATATTGCTATAGGAGTCTGATCTGCAGTCGATCACTTTGTTCCTTGGACCACACGATGATGAAGAAGTGCCGTAGAAGACAGAAAAAGCTTCGAAGGTTGCAAAGGAGAGTGGATGCTCGATGCCAAAGTCGTCAATCACTACTCTTTGTCTGAGCTCTGAATTCTTCTCTCTCAGAGACTCTTCGGTTCTCTGACCCTATTTTTCTCGATCTTGGACCTCTGTCAATAGAGGTCTATATTTATAGGGTTTTAGTGACAGTAACCATCCAGTCGGCGTAGAAGCCGAGCAGTAGAAAGTATGGCAACTTTTATATGACGGTTACAATAACCGTTGCCCATGTATAAATGATCTCCTGAATGAGCGTGTGACGCGTATCCCATTAAGAGATAATGCGTATAACTGCTGCGAAGATCATGGCATAAAAGCCACGTAGGTAGTTATCTCTCGCGTAGAAAAGGTTGGCGTAGAAGCCAATAACTGTCACCATAGCGTAGAAGCCAAAGAGTTATCAAACCGGCGTAGAGGCCAGGTAGGCGTAGAAGCCGAGCAGGCATAGAAGCCGAGTGGGCGTAGAAGATAGCTGAACCTCCTCCCTTGACTGAGGCTTGAGCAAATTCTGGACCGAATAGCTTTAATACGCACTAGTGCAAATGTAGCCTGAGTTGGCGTATTCCAAGGAGATAGCGTACAACATGCTCCCATAGCTGAGAATAGCCTGATGGCGTAATGTACAAAAGTGATGATATAGACGTTTTAGCCAAAATTATGGCTTTTGGAGATATAATCAAATCTCTTGAATAAAATGCAGAGATCTGCCCCCATTCTGCGCATTAAATGCAGATGCGTATCTTGAAGATCTGCCACCATTCTGCGCATTAAATGCAGAGACGTGCCTCGAAGATCTGCTATCATTTTGCGCATTAAATACAGAGATGTGCCTCAAAGATCTGCCACCATTCTACGCATTAAATGCAGAGATGTGCCTCGAGCCCTGTACGAAGAGCAACCTTTGACGTGGCAGTCTGTTTGTCTTCTGTGGAGCGTAAAAAGCTCACATCTTCCTGTGTAAAACTAGGCAGCGTATTCTCTTGTATGCGTAAAAGCGGTTTGTGCCAAGGAAATGTCACTAAACGACAGTTTGGGTCGCTGTACCGCGCCACCATTATAGCCGTCGTCTGGGTAGTCGTGCAGTACTATTTGTCAGGAGTCAGACGTCAGGTTCACTGCATGATTTGATTGGTTCATTCGAGGAATATGAAGCGTTCCTCGTACACTTCAATGCTGCATTAAAAGCGGATGAGTTTTACACCATAAAGGTGATATAGCACCCTTTTTACGCTGAAGCAGCCTGGACACACTGCACTACGCGGGTTGTCCTTGAGCTTATATTTTACGCTGTACTTAGCGAAAAAGCTCTGTTGTACGCCGTTGGCTCCGAAGTCATATTTTATGCTGCCTAGCACCAACATGCTGCGTATAGCTATTCAGCATATTTTTCATGCTTCTACAAGACCCCCTTCAAAGTTTTCAAATTCCTCGTAATTTGAAACACTTTGAATGAAGTATGAAATGGTCAAGTCTGACTCGTTCTTCAAGGCTAATTTCTTGGCGTATTATTAGGGATTTGTTGGGATTCGGTGTGTTCTCTTCTGCCTATATAAAGGCTGGGGAGTTAACCTGTTCTTCCCATATTTCCTTCACCATACAGAGATGATTGTCGGAGTTCGTCGGGTGGTCTTGCGGAAGAAGAAGACCACGTTTTTCCAGCATGTAAGGAGCTGAAAAAGAAGGCATCTTCGAGCAAATATCCTCTGCAACGATGGATCATGGAAGGATATCATAGCTTCCTTTGCTCGGGATAATCAGCAACTTCATATGGCGGTTCGTCCAGGAGAGAGGAAGGGTCACATTCGACCACACAGCTTACAAGCTATATTTTCTTCTGTCGTTCGTGGACGAGAGCAGGCAAACTAGCTCTGTCCTCAAGTATTGAGTTGGGTCTAAAACCTCAACTCAATCTATCATGGCGTATAGAGGATGGGCTCTGAATAATTTAGGCAGGCCCAGTTTTGTATCCTTCCGCCATTATTTATTTTTTGTTAATCGGTCGCGGAAACCGACTAACTGCTGAAGAAGGCGAAAGAAGATCTCCACCAATACGAGAACCTGGCAGAACAGATTTTGGGGGTGACCTTCCGATGAAGATGAGGAAATCCTTTGTAGATAGGATTTCCCTTATATGTAATCATGAAGATGAAGATGAAGAAAAACCCTTTGTAGACTGGATTTATCTCATATGTAATCATGATTTAATAAAATCATCTTCTTCTGTGCATATGATTATCTCGCCATATATTTTGCTGTGATGAAGTCTGAATATGTGTAGCTTCGACACATCTGGATAACTTTACGCCGACTCTGATAGAAAGAGTGCTAGGTCCCGTCCTGTCTTTTACGCACAACTAAGGATGTGCAGAAAGCCGCTTAGCATTTAAGTCGAGTATTCGAGTTATCCTGCTGTTAGGAATGGGGAGCTGCGTAGAATTCTGAACCGTCACTTCTGATAAGAAGAATTTTTGTTCAGACCATCCTCTTCAAGAATGATTTCCCGAAAATCCCTTGAAATAGGGCGAGAAACGGGTGTCAAACTGAGTCGTCATCTTGAACTTTAGAGGAAATATTCAGACTGGATTCTGGATGAACTTCCAATCGACCCAAGAAAAGAGTAATTTTCAAAGCTGAACTCCGTATGCTTTGGGTACTTGGGATATTTTGAGGCTAAGAAGGAGTATCCTCTGCGTGAACCCTTGCAATTGACTGCCTTGGGATTTGTTCATATATATATACGCATACTCTGGCCTGCGTATTTTTATATATACGGAGAGTCATAGATCTATAAATATGGATGAACGTAAAATCATAAGTTTGTAGCCTCTCGAGCGTAAAAGCTGCTGAGCATAAAAGCATTCGGGCATAGAAACTGTAGATTTGTAGCCTCTGAAAAAAAAATCTTCCGAGCGTGAAGTTGTGGATCTGTTGCCTCTGAGCGTAAAAGCCACCGAGCGTGAAATCATAGATTTGTAGCTTCTGAGCGTGAAGTCGTAGGTTTGTAGCCTTTCGAGTGTAAAAGCTACCGAACATAAAAGCATCCGGGCGTAAAACCATAGACTTATAGCCTCTGAGCGTAAAACCGTAGATTTGTTGCTGCCGAGCGTAGAAAGCTCCTTGGCGTAAAACCACGAATATGCTTTGCACGAAAACTTTTTGAATCCGCTGACTGTCCGCCTTCCCTGAGTAATAGGGTGACGTAGTCCCCAATCATAACGTAATATTAAATATCGGATTTGGTTAGGGATTCGAGTAGTCCGTCCGAACTCTATATATACCCCAAGGCTTTCAGAGAAAAACTTTTTATCTGTCTTTTTGCAAAGGAAAGCCTTGGACTCTTCGAGTTCTCTCCTTTGTTTCCTCTCCGAGCATTCTGATTTTTCAGAAATGGCCCCGAAAACAATTTCTTCCTCTAAGGGAAAGAAGGCTGATACTTCTTCTCGCTCCTCTGCCCAAGCGAGAGCGACTTCCGTCGGGCAAGACGATCTTCATTCTGAACGAAGTGTCCCACCGACGAGCTGTGCACCAGGCGTTAAAGGTAAAGCTTTTGGGACGACAAGAACGAAAAAAATCCTTCACACACGTTGTACGTGAACGCGCTAGGTCGTCTTCTGTGCTGATAGCATCTTCGAGGAAGATGATGCACAGAGATGTTTCATCTTTTACGCCCACATTTCTAATGTGTCAGCGTAAAAACTCTATATTTCTGCAGTCTGGCGTAAAAGCTTTGACTGTTGAAACTTGGCGTATACTATAAAATTTGAGTGTTATGCTTCTGGATGAAAATTTTGGCGTAATAACTCAAATTTTGGCAGTCTGGCGTAAAACACAGACTGTCAGGTTTTTTTTGTATACTGGCAGTCTTGAACTTTACGCCTTGGAATAAGATTTCAGCGTAAAAGATCAAGTTTTTACAGTCTTGGCGTAAAGCACAGACTGTTGACTTTTGGCATATGCTGCAAGATTATGAGGTCTAGTATAAAAACTGACATATTTTTCTTGTACTTTGTAGTTAACTTGCATATGTCTTTGCTGGCCGAGGTGATGGGTTCTGCTGCCGGGATGCTGCATTCCAACTACCAGGAGAATTTGTCCCATGTGGCATTTCCTATCTCCGGACCCCAGTATCCTGAAGGAAGGAGAATCCTGATATCGTCTCAAGGCGAGCGAATGCTGTTGAACATGATCAACGGAGAGCCCCTGACGTCCATAGACGGGGCCCAATATATAAAGCCGGCTTTTCTCTTTGGGGACATGATTGACAAACAGTCCCAGACGAAGCCCAAGAAAGAACTCTGGGTTTTTCCTGTCGGGGGCTTGGTCATGTATCTGCCCAAGATGCTGAGAGACTACCCCATCTCGGTATTCTTACATGCTACACATCCCAGGAGGATGTCGTGGACGCTGACTCCCAATCTTTACGGCCGGCCGGGGAAGATATTTTACCAGAAAGGATCTGACCAAGGGTCATTTGTCAGCCGCCCTTCCGGCTTTGTGATGCCGTTCAGGGGATTGTATCCGGGCAGTATCCCGAGTGAAGACAGTTTACTGCTCCAACCGGTCCAATTACCGACTTTCTGCAATGATTTTATGGGGCATGAAGGAGTATACCCCAAGGTTAATCCTCGGACCAATGGGTGGATCACCCCTACAAATCTTCGATGGGCTCGTTTAGCTGACTGGGCCCTGAAGCATTTTCAGACCGAGCTGGAGAGCATTGGTCTGTACGAAGCTATGAGTGCTACCAGTGTTGGGTTACCTCTCAACCCCAGCCTGTTTCTGGCTTTGATGGAGCGATATATCTCGCTCACCGGGACTTTTGCCACTCCACTGGGGGAGTTGGGATTGGCCCTTCACGAAATGGCAGAGATTTCAAGACTGCCAATGGGGGATACTCCTTTGAAGAGTATATTACCACAAACCGGGAGCTGGGGGATTCAGACCCTCGGGTAGTGGCAGTGTACCAGGAGCTGATGTGCCACTACCTTGCTTGCATCGCCTTTTATAATGAGCCCTCTGATTTGGCTCATACCAATAAATGGGCATCCTACATCTTCTTTCACCGGGCCAGGGCCGCTAAGCCAGAGAAAGTCTTGGATAGCAAGGATCAGCCTCTGAGTTTTATGAGCGTGCTTAGTGCTCAGGTAGTCGATGATCTTATGGAAGACGCTGGGGCTCCAGATCAGATTCTCAATGAAGGGATAGGGAAATATCCTGCAGGCACTAAGGCCTACAGTTATTTGAGGCATTGTCGTAGGCCTCTGTCCAAGGAAGCTCAACTGGCTGGCTTTCTCTCTATATGGCTGCGCCGACTGGTAGTACCCGGCATTGCATCTGTGGACCGCATTCACTGCAACACCTTATGGCCTGCAGTGCATCTGGTGTTCGGGGCAAGACTGGGTTTGCTCCCTGCCATGGTGTGCCGTATACAAGCTGGCCTGAGGGCCATTACTGATGGGCTGCTTGCCGATGAAACTCGACGTGATAGCTTTCCTAGGGTAGAATTATCATACTTGTATTTGATTGGATGGTTAATTCTCCATAACCCCAGGGTGATGTCTCCCGGATCTGGCAGTAGTTTGGGGAGTAGTTTCTTGCTGAATTACAAGAATTCCTCCTGGAACGTGACCATAGTTTTAGACTGTCGGCGGGCACTGAATTTCAGTCACAGTTGGAAGCTCTTCTGCACTGTCCCCTCTGTACATCTCAATCAACAGGGGAGCAGACTTCAGGATTTAGGCGACGGAAAGACCGTTCTTTCTTCTGAAGCTTTTAATTGGTTGGTCTGCATTAGACCTTCCCATTTACTGTACAGAAGTGAAGGCCAATGCTTCTTGGAGCCCTACCTGCCTAGTTGGTTTGCCAGGCAGTTTGGGTATGACCAATTGCATATGGACAATGCCATCACCAGCTTCAGGTCCAGGGGTGGACTCATTGATGGAGTGAGAGGATGGCGATACTTCATCATGGGTTGCACTGAAGAAATTTTTACTGTGTCCGTCATTTCACTCTCCAAGGAGCTGCGCATCCTCCACTCATATGCCCAGTTTTATGTGGCAACCAACACCTTCCATCGCAATTTTGATATGCGTAAAAGTTTTAGGATGCCCTCCTCCAAGTCCGCGGGAAGAGACGAAATCACCTCGGTCTCCTCTGACGAGGGTGAAGATGCCGTCAATCCAGATAAACCTTTGTTGGCAGTACCGAGGGGTGAAATACCTCCGCCTGCAGGGCTTCTGGTCATCTCTGGTAAGCGAAGGGCTCCTGTTCTGAAGGAGACTTCCCCTCGCAAGAAGAAGAAGACGGTTAGTCGTCCTGTCAGGACTTCCCACCCTGAGGTTCCTAGAAGTGAACCTGCTGTTTCCCCTGTTGGGGATGATCCTTTGACTAGAGGTTCCTCGCCTTTTAGAGAGGGAACCTCCGCAGTTCTGGCTGGCGGTGCCGGAGAATCCCTGCTTGAGGCTGTTGTCGCTGCTACTGCTTCAGGTAGGGGTACAAGATCGCCCATGAGGCTGAGCCAAATAAGGATATCTTTATCCAGACCAGCAACGGGAGAAGCCGTTGCCGTGTCTGTAAGTATACCCGGCAAGATTCCACCTGATGAACCTCGATTAGATCTGGGTGAAGATTCGGAAGAATACCTGCCGATATCAGTTAGCACACCCCCTTCTCCAGGTATGACAGCTCGCTTAGCATCATTAAGAAATGATTTAGCTGTACAGGCCGCAGACGCGACATATATACCATCGGCCATGGATAAATGTCGTCTTTACGCCTCTTTTTAGAAGAATTAACATCATTTTGATATTAACTTTTTTTTGTCTTCTTTTCAGGGGAAGACATCTACGGGGAGGGCAGTGTTGACGCGCTTTTTGGCTCTATTTCAGCTCCTGGTGATGACATTGAGGTTTCCGACTTCGAAGAGGAAATATTTTCGGGTGCCGGCTCGCCCGAAATGGTTCCGATATCTCAAGAGGAGGATAAGACTGTCACTGCGATATTGCCTCCTTTGAGTACGCCGGTCACCTCGTCCGTTGTTGGCACATCTTCTTTTGTCGCACCATCTGTTGAGGCGACGGCTGTGGCAACATCGTCTGCAGTCGTTCCTGGAGGGAGGTTTGCCAATATTGTAGCCACTCCCAGCGTTCATTCGGATCTAGCCATGCTGACTGAGCAGTATACTAGTATCTTCTACACCACCTTGAAAATGCTAATATCAATGGTATTGGAGAAGAATCTAAGCTTCGAGGCTCTGAGGAGGTCCTCTCAGTTTACGATAGTGCCGATCAGAGAATTCAACGACACTAGGATAGCTGACACACTGGAGCAGATGGTTAATGGTTTGGAGCAATCCATTAAAGAATATCTGCAACTATCTCGAGGCAGCATCGACGGTCTCGTTCAAGCTCGGTATGACTCCCTGAATGCAGAGCTTGCTGGGCAAATGGAAGCTCTGGACAAATCCGTCCAGGAACAGCAGCAGGAGATGGATCATGAGCGTACCGAATTGGAGTATGTCATTCCTCAGCTGACCCAGTACGAAGTCGAATATGAGAAAGAGACAGTGAGGGTCCGCAGATTGAGAGATAAACTCGCTCAAGTGGAGGAGAAGGCTCTCTCTTTGTCGGCATCTCGAGATGTGCTGAAGCATCGAATGAAGACCGCTCAATAGAACCTGACGCATGTGGGTGTCATCTACGCAGGTTTTGCATATGCTCGGTCCGAGCTATCTACTTTGAACAATGATACGACAAGGTTGGAACGGGCTCGCGCCGACGTCTTGAACTCCAGGGATGAGAGAATGGCTGCTCTGGCACGACAGATCGCGACCTAACCGCTCCCCCCAAATGATGTACCCCCTTTTTTGCTTTTCAATATAATTTTGCTCTTTCTGGGAATAGTAAAGAGGCTTTTATCTGACTTTATGGACCCATTATTTTGGAATATAAATGACAGGTTTGGGTGAAAGTGATATCAGAGGTAATATGGACGTGATATACTCTCGGTAAGCTTCAGCTAGACATATCTATTCAGAGGTTATATGGACATGATAGAATATGCTCCCACTAAAATTTGTACACAAAACACTATCAGAGGTAATATGGACGTGATAGGTCTTGAAGTTCCAAATTAGTTAAATATATCTATTCAGAGGTTATATGGACATGATAGAATACGATCCAACTAGTTTCATTTTGGAAGTAGTATTGTCAGAATGAGATCTTCACCATACTCCATTTGAGCAAAGGAGGTTAAGCGTAGTACCTTTTCAGGAATTTGCCATTAATAGGAGCCATCAACAAGTCTCCGTTAGGCTTAGCTAACCTGTAAGTGCCGTTTGAGAATGTCGTCTCGATCACATAAGGGCCTTCCTATTTGGGCTGGAATTTACCCTTACTCTTGTGAGTAATAATCATTGGCCTTCTCACAGCTAAAACTAGCTCGCCAACTTTGACACTTTTTTCTTTACTTTTTGATTAAAAGATCTGGAAATGCGTGCCTGGTAGAACGCGATGCGCTGTTGAGCTTGGAGGCATTTTTCGTCTAATCCTTCTAGCTCTTAAAGCCTTAACAGGTCATTCTTTTCTTGAGTCAACTCATTAGCCACTGTTATTCTGAGTGACAGAATTTGGAGTTCGATGGGGAGAACTGCTTCATTCACGTAAACCAATGAGAATGGGGTACAACCTGTCGGTGCTCGTACCGTTGTGCGGTATGCCCAGAGATATTCTCCCAGCCTCTCATTCCAATCTCTCTTGTTCAAAGAGACAAAATTTTTCAAGAGTTTGATAATGGTTTTGTTGAAAGCTTCCGCCAAACCATTAGCAGCAGGATTATATGCCGTATAGGCCACGTTTTGTATCCGATTTTTATCGTAAAATCGATGAAACGCTTGGCTGATGAATTGAGGCCTATTTTATGAATTATCCTTCGGGATATCCCAAAGCGATAAATGACATGATGCTTGATGAAGCTGATCACATTAGATATCTTTACCTCAGCAAGAGGGATCACCTCTGCCCATTTGGAGAAATAATCCGTGATGGCCAATATGAACCGGTGACCTCTGGAAGAAGACGGGTGAATAGGACCAATGATATCCATACCCCATGCTTCGAAAGGCCAGGATGCAACCGTAGGATGTAGATATTCAGAAGGTTGATGTATAAAGTCTGCATGAACCTGACAGGCTTTGCATTGTTTTGCATACCTTATTGCATCTGTGATCATAGTAGGCCAGTAATAGCCCATCCTCCTGATACGATCCTGTAGCTTAGGACCGGGTTGATGAGCTTCGCATACTCCGTCGTGAGCTTCACGGATAATCCGCTGTGCCTATTCATCGAAGAGACATCTCAATAGCAGTCCGTCGTAGGTCCGGCGATATAGACACTATGACGACGCATCAAAATAGAAGCGTAATGATCGTCTTTTGACGGATACTGCTTCTTTAGGGTCCTCCGACAAGATTTTGTATGCCACGAAATCTATAAAAGGACTTCTCCAGTCTCTCTTAGGAGGATCGGTGTTCACAACATAGCTGCGTTCTATGTGAAAGTTGTTTTTCATGCAGAATAAATCTCTGTTAAGAAGGATCACCGAATTCTGCCTTCTTATAGGAATAGCTAAATCTGCAGCTAGACTGGCTATGGCATCAGCTTCCAGATTCTGAGATCGAGGCACATGTTCTAGGAAGAATCCTTTAAATGTCATGGCTATCTCGACCGTTGCTCGGTGATAGGGGATGAGGTCTAGATTCCGGACTTCATATATTCCTCTGACTTGATTGACGATCAACAGAGAATCACCGAAAGCTTCCAGAGATTCGACGCCCAATTCTTTAGCAATTTGGAGCCCGATTAGTAGAGCGTTATACTCCGCCACATTATTAGAATAGGGCTCGCTAAGAGAATATGCTCGATAGATAACGAGTTTGTCAGGAGTAACCAGGACAATTCCTACTCCTGAAACTACGTTCCCCCTGGGACCAGTCCTGGTGGCACCATCGAAGAATAGTTGCCATGCATCACTTTTCGTTACGGAATTATATTCTGCAACTTCGTCGGGAATGTCCTCGTATAGTTTGGAGGTCTCCGGGATCGGATGAGCAGCTAGGAAATCAGTCACCGCTTGGCCTTTGATGGACTTCTGGGGGACGTACACCATGTCAAACGGTGTTAATAACATCGCCCAAGTCGCGAGTCAGAAATTAAGAACGCTTGGCTTGTTCATCAATACCCGAAGAGGATTGATCCTGGAGATGATATGAATAGTCTGGCCCGTGACATAGTGTCGTATTTTTTGAATAGCGAACATCAGAGCCAAGCATTCTTTTTTTACTGGACTGTACCGGTGTTCAGCTACGACCATCATCCTGCTTAGATAGTAGATAGCCTGTTCATGACCCACATCATTCTTCTGTGCGAGAAGAGCTCCTAGAGAATGATCCATCGCTCGAACATACAACAAGAATGGTCTTCTTATGACGGGAGGCACCAGAACTGGAGGATGAGTGAGGTAGCGTTTGATATCATTAAACGCTTACTGACAGGATTCGTCCCATATGATGGATACACCTTTCTTCATGAGACGAGAAAAAGGCTGACATCTCCCAGAGAGGTTGGATATGAATCTCCGGATATAAGCCAAACGACCTTGAAATCCCCTGAGTTCTCTCAGATTACGGGGCGGTCGCATTTTTAAGATGGCCTTAACTTTTTCAGGGTCCACTTGAATGCCTTTAGCAGTAATGACAAATCCCAGGAATTTGCTACTAGATACACCCAGAAAGGACTTTGTAGGATTCATTTTGAGTTGATGTTGGCGCATCAACTCAAATACTATCTTCAAGTCTTGGATGTGATTATCCCTGAGGCGGCTTTTGACAGCTACATCGTCCACGTAACATTTTAATGTTTTGCGTAAATGCTCATGGAATTTGTTACTCATAGCCCATTGGTACGTAGCCCCGGCATTCTTCAATCCGAAGGGCATGACCGTATAGCAATATACCCCGAATGGTGTCCGGAAGGCAGTATGCTTCTCGTCTTCAGGATTTATCTTGATTTGATTGTATCTTGAAAATCTGTCCATAAAAGACATACGTTCAAAACCGCATGTATTGTCAATCATGACGTCTGTAATGGGAAGAGGAAACTCATCCTTGGGGCAGGCTGCATTCAGATCTCGATAATCGATGCAGACACGTACTTTTCTATTTTTTTCATGACCGGGACAACATTGGCAACCCAGTCGGGATGTTGTTCTTCCCGGATGAAACCGCAGGCTTTCAACTTCTTGATTTCAGCTTCAATAGCGTCCATCATATCCGGGCAGAACCGGCGTTGGTGCTGCTTCACAGGCTTCGAATCAGGCAATATATTGAGTTTATGAGTAGCCACCTTTGGATCAATACCTGGCATATCCTCATAATTCCATGCAAAGATGTCGATATATTCTTTTATCAGCTGAATAATTTCTTCTCTTTCTTCTTCGGAAAGATTATTACTGATAAATATCGGCTTTGGCGAAAGTTTATCCCCAACATCAATCTGGATAACTTTATCTTCAGTGGGAGGTTCTCTCTGCTCGAATCGGAGTTCCCATTGTGTATCCATTTGTTAAGCCCAAGAGTCATTCTCAAACGGTTCAAATTCTCGTTCGTCTGCTTCAAAGGAATCTGCCACTACCGTATTTACTGATAATGTTCGTTCGAGAGCATCAGATGAGTCGGAGGGCGACGAGCCATTTTGAGAAGAGAAAAAGATATCCTCATTCGACTCAGAAGTTACAAGGGAGGTGGTATACCCTAAACCGAAATGAGTTCGTTGACAGTAGGGATCGCCGTGCAGCGGCATTCGTCTGCCTTTCCCGTAGTTGAGGCCTGGTTCCAGCTTCAAGTCATAACCCTCATTTTTGGTGGTGGCCCATACAGGTCTAGCTTCACAAGTATGTGATGTCGTGGTAGTGCGATAACTTAGTTGTACTACTGCGAGCCTGCGATAGGATATAGGATATAGGCTGAGATACTCAATAACATCTAGGAAAATTCTTTTGATTCAACTATTCTCCTTTGATATTGATACTTGATCCCTTAAACTTGTCCTTTCCTTGAATATCTTACATCTGCGCCATATTGATTCTTTCTTTCGCTTTGTCTCAGGATGCCGCCTAAAACTAGATCACAGCAGGGGAGAGCAGCTTCTGAGAGGTCTGCGACATCCCGAGGGCCTGCACCAGTCACTTCTCCGGTGATTGGAGTATCAGCTGCTTTCGGAGGTCCACCACCCACTCAGAGGACTGTGCCAGCTGTATCTGAGGGGCTTCCACCTCCACCTCCTGTGCCAGCAGAGGCGTCACAGATGTTTACTCTGTTTCGTGAGATGTTCGAGGCACAGAGGGCTCAGTCAGAGGCACATCAGAGGCAGACCGACGTTCTACGGCAGGGCATCGAGAGTGCTCATCAGCTTGCTCGTGCTGTAGTTGAGAGAGGAGTTCCGGTCCAGCAGCAGGTTGTTCCTCAGGTTGCTCAGCTTCGGCCAGGCAACATTCAGGACTTCAAGAAGCTGGAGCCTAGGGTTTTCAAAGGGACGAAGGGCATCGTCTATGCTGATGATTGGCTCGAGGACATTGAGCGTCTTATGAGGGTGTCCCGTCTTTCTGAAGATCTGAAGGTTGAGGCGGTAGGACTTCAACTGTTCGACGTCGCTCGTACTTGGTTCAGGAATGAGCCGGTTCTAGTTGACGCAGGACAATCTTGGGAGGTATTCAGGGACCTTTTCAAGAAGAAGTTTTTCGCCCGGATAGACAGGCTTGACTTGGGGAGACAATTTGAGAGTCTCATTCAGGGAAGCATGTCTGTAGAGGAATACGCTGCGGAGTTCGGTAGGCTGAGCCGATTTGCAGAGTATCTAGTGAGGGAGCCGGAGGTTCGAACTATTCGTTTCCGAGAGGGTCTAAACTGGGAGGTGAAGATTCTCATTCCGTCTTTTTATGAGACATACTCGGAGATACTTGCGGAGGCACGCAAGGTTGAGCGGGATCTGGGTTTGAAGACCAAGAGAGACCGTGATTCTTTTCTGGGGGCCAATGGCAGTGCAGTATCTGCCAAACGTCCTCATTTCCAGTCCAGACCTTTCCAGCAGCCACAGCAGAACCAGACTCCAGCTAGAGCGCCTTTTCACCAGGCACCTCAGCAGCAGAGGCAGTTACAGCAAGCTCTATGCAACTTCTGCAAGAAGCCCGGCCACATCTGGGAAGTTTGCAGAAAGAGGCTAGGAGTTTGTTTGTATTGTTGTACTGAAGGGCATCAATTGAGGGAGTGTCCTCATTGTGCAGTTCAGGAAGCAGCTCCAGCTCCGAGGGCACAGATAAGACCACCTGCAGCACAACCGAGGGGACCGCTTCCGACACAGCAGCAGCATTTTGTCCAGCATCAGCAGCAGGGAGGTGCTCGGCAGGGACGAGCATTTGCTATGACAGTCGAAGAGGAGGAACCCACAGGAGATGTCATCGCAGGTTCTATTCTTCTTGATTCCATTCCAGCTTTAGCTTTGTTTGATAGTGGTGCTTCCCATAGTTTTGTATCTGTTTCTTTTGCTCTAAAGCATGGTTTGGTAGCTGAGTCTTTGCTTAGGACTTGCAAGATCATGACCGGG
Source organism: Iris macrosiphon (assembly GCA_036927795.1). NCBI lineage: Eukaryota > Viridiplantae > Streptophyta > Magnoliopsida > Asparagales > Iridaceae > Iris > Iris macrosiphon. The sequence goes on from JAYESA010000005.1 coordinate 84,683,676, forward strand.
GGAGGCATTATCCTGGTTAATGATATTTGCAAGGATCGGAGAGTTACTCTGGGAGGCCGAGAGTTGAGTGCGTGTCTACTTGTAATGCCACTTCCGAGCTATGACATTGTACTCGGGATGGATTGGTTGAGTAGGCACCGTGCTAGCATAGATTGTAGATGAGGTAGAGTTTTGTTTGGTCCGCCAGGAGAGCCAGAGTTCGAGTTTGCTAGAGGAACTGCGGAGCAGGAAGAAGGCATTATTTGTGGAGCTATGGTGGAAGACAAGGAGTTGCCACATCCGTTAATAGCAGAATTTTTGGATGTGTTTCCTGAAGAATTGCCAGGATTGCCGCCAGATCAAGATGTTGAATTTTTTATAGACTTGGTGCCAGGTGCAGAACCGATTTCGTAGCATGTCTATAGAGTAAACAACAGCGAGCTGGTCGAGTTGAAGAAGCAGGTGGACGAATTGCAGGATAAGGGGTTTATCAGATCGAGTTCTTCACCATGGGGAGCCCCGGTATTATTTGTACCGAAGAAGGATGGATCGGTGCGCATGTGCATTGATTATAGGGCTTTGAATAATCTCACTATCAAGAATAAGTATCCTTTGCCACGGATTGATGATCTGTTTGATCAGTTGAGTGGTGCCAAGGTATTTTCTAAGATAGATTTGAGATCAGGCTACCATCAGGTGAAGGTGAAGCCGGGGGACATACCGAAGACTGCTTTTAGAACTCGGTATGGTCAGTACGAGTTTATGGTGATGTCGTTTGGTTTGACTAATGTACCGGCGGTATTTATGAACTTGATGAACAAGGTGTTCCACCAGTACCTTGACAAGTTCGTGGTGGTGTTCATCGACGACATACTCATATACTCGAGGACACCGGAGGAGCATGAGGAGCATTTAAGGATTGTGTTGGATGTGCTGAGGAAGGAGAAGTTGTATGGGAAGTTGTCCAAATGTGAGTTTTTTTTGGACAAAGTAGAATTCTTGGGGCATGTTGTGACTGGTGATGGTATTTCAGTGGATCCGAAGAAGATTTCAGCAGTGGAATCTTAGAAGACTCCGAGTTCGGTAGCAGAGATCAGGAGTTTCTTGGGATTGGCAGGCTACTACAGAAAGTTTGTGTAAGATTTTTCGAGGATTGCCGAGCCAATGACCAGACTCACAAGGAAGGATGTGGAGTTTGTTTGGACGGAAGATTGCCAGGATGCTTTTGAGGAGTTGAAGAAGAGGTTGACGTCTGCTCCTATTTTGACATTGCCATCAGGGTCCGGAGGTTTCACTATTTATAGTGATGCATCGGGAAAGGGTTTAGGTTGTGTTCTTCAGCAGCATGGGAAAGTGATTGCCTATGCATCCAGGCAATTGCGTCCTCATGAAAAGAACTATCCTACCCATGATTTGGAGTTGGCAGCTGTCATATTCGCCCTGAAGTTGTGGAAACATTATTTGTACGGAGAGCGTGTGGAGATCTTCACAGACCACAAAAGCTTGAAGTACGTTTTCACGCAGAAGGAGTTGAACATGAGGCAGCGTCGGTGGTTGGAATTGATGAAGGATTTTGATATCTCTTTGCAATATCATCCTGGGAAAGCCAATGTAGTTGCCGATGCTTTGAGCAGGTATCCGGTAGCTATGTTCTTGACGCAGGATCGATATCTGTTGGAGGACTTGGAGAGCTTGGGCATTGAGGTGATTGTTCCTGGGTGTGCTATACAGATGTGGGGATTGCAGATACACTCAGATTTGATGGACAGGATCAAGGCAGCACAGTATGATGATGTATCTTTGAGGAGTATCAGAGCTCAGGTGAGAGCAGGATTGGAGGATGATTTCACTATTGCAGAGGATGGATCCTTGAGGCATGGAGTTAGATTGTGTGTGCCTAGTGGGGAGTTGCGCGAGGAGGTGTTGCAGGAAGCGCATCACTCTCAGTATTCCATACATCCAGGTGCTAACAAGATGTATCGGGATATGCGAGAGAGTGTGTGGTGGTATGGCATGAAGAGGGAAGTAGCACAGTTTGTATCCAGATGCTTAGTGTGCCAGCAGGTGAAAGCCGAGAGGCAGAGGCCAGGAGGTTTACTTCAGCCATTACCCATTCCAGAGTGGAAGTGGGAACACATTACTATGGATTTTGTGTCCGGACTACCACGATCTCCAGGAGGGAAAGACGCAATTTGGGTCATTGTTGATAGATTGACCAAGTCGGCCCACTTTTTGCCTTTCAAGGTGGGTTTGTCTACGGAGAAGCTGGCAGAGATGTATGTGAGGCAGATCGTTAGGATACATGGAGTTCCCGTCAGCATAGTCTCAGATCGAGATAGTCGTTTCACTTCTCATTTCTGGAGGAGTTTGCAGGAGAGTTTGGGCACTCAGCTCAAATTCAGTACTGCATATCATCCCCAGACAGATGGGCAGTCAGAGAGGACTATTCAGACTCTCGAGGATATGTTGCGCACTTGTGTACTAGATTTCGGGGGTTCTTGGGAGGACTATCTCCATTTGGTAGAGTTTGCTTACAACAACAGTTACCAGGCCAGTATAGAGATGTCACCTTTTGAAGCTCTATATGGTCGGAGGTGTCGTACTCCTTTGTCTTGGGACGATGTTGGAGAGAGAGTTTTGCTTGGGCCAGAGATGGTTGGGGATGCAGCAGAGAAGGTTCAGTTGATCAGAGACAGACTTCGAGTGGCGCAGGACAGACGGCATTGGGCCGATAGCCATCGGAGACCCTTGGAGTTTGAGGTATAGTTTAGATTTTATTTTGTGTGCTGTTCTTGGTTGTTTGTTATAGATAAGTTCTTAAGGTGGTGTTTTGTTCTAGGTGGGTGGTTTGGTGTTTCTGAGGATTTCTCCGACACGAGGCACGATTCGCTTCGGTGGAGGCGGAAAGCTTAGTCCGCGATTCATTGGACCTTTCAATATTCTAGAGAGGGTCGGTGCAGTTGCTTATAAACTAGACTTGCCACCTACATTGGAGGGAGTGCACAACGTATTTCATTTGTCGCAGTTGAGACGATACGTGGCAGATCCTAGTCATGTATTGGATCACTCAGAGATAGAGGTGGGCCCTACTCTTAGCTATCCAGAGCAGCCAGTTGGGATTCTGGATCGGAGAGAGAAGGTGCTGAGGAACCAGACTATTCCTTTGGTGTGCGTCGCATGGAGGCATCACTCTCCGGGGGAGTCTACCTGGGAGAGAGAGGATGAAATACGAGAGCGTTATCCATATTTGTTTGTACCTTGAGGTATGTTATTTCTAGTTATGTTCTGTTCAGTTCATTAGTTAGTTGTGATTCTTTAGTTCTGTTCTGTGATTTTCTGGGGGTAGTTTTCGTCTTTGAATTTTGAGGACGAAATTATTTTAAGGAGGGTAGACTTGTCACTACCACATTTTAGAAAAAAGGGTATTTTAGTAATTTCCTATTTAAATAAATATTGTGCATGGTAAATAATTTTTGTTGTATTATTTAATTGTTGTTGGATATTATTTAATTATTTTGGACTTATTTTAGTGGACCCAACTAGTTTAGTTTGGACCCATGGACCAACATGAATTAATTAGTTAGACTTGGCCCATTTAGAAAGCCCATGGTTAAGAAGATGTATTAAATTAATTAAATGATTAGACTAGAAGCTTCCTTCCTTAATTATTTCTTCATGAGAGGCCCCAAGGGGTACATTGGACATTTTAGAATTGCTTGGGGGAGGGGCTATGGCCGGCCTATTAAAGAGGGGGGGAAATTTCTCTCTCCTCTCATCTCATTCCAAATCTAGATCTAGAATTCTCCCACTACCAAATTCCCTCCATTCCCAATCCAATTCCCTACCAAATTCATTCTAAATTCTTTCCAATTCATCATTAGAGAAGGAGGAAGCAAGGATCTAGAAGAAGGAAGCAAGGATCTACAAAGAGGAGCAAGGATCTACAATTTGGAAGCAAGTTCATCTCAATTGGAGGTTTCATTGGGAATCCATCTCCCAATAGGTATAATTCAGATTTTCCTATTTAAATAGCTTCTAAATCTGAGATTTAATCATGTAAAATCAACCTATCTGTATGTACTACCCATAGGACTTTGTTTTGTGTTCATAGGAGACCCATGGAGAAAGTTATGGTGCTTTTTGTGTCAATTTTGTTGGAATTCCGAATTTACATTTTGTTGTGTGTGTCAATTGATCCTATAGATCAATTGGACATGAGATTTGTGTTTGAGGCTAGTGTCGTGTCCATATTGGGATACTTGTGGTTCGTATCCCAACTATTTGGTGATACGTGTCATTTGGGGGTTTTCCTCCGACACGGGGCTTTGAACATGTCGTATTTTGACACGGACACATAGATCTACTTTTGACGCTTTGATTTGTTCATAAATATTATTTGTGATCTATTTGTGTCCTTCGGGGTGCATTTAGTTGTGTGTTGGACTCGTGTCGCATGCGTATCCTAGATCTAGTGGGATACGGTGAGATACTCTCCAATTGTGTGTATTTTTGTATAGATCTAATTAATTATGGTTCAATTTTTCATTTATAATTAGTATATATATATGGATATTAAATATTAATTTTGTGTATTTATTATAGTAATTATTGTAGCATAGATCTATATTTTGGGTGTGCTAATATAATATACAATATAATATGTAGCTTTCTTGCATGCAAATATATATGTTACTACTTGTTAAATAATATAATTTATACATAAAATGTTTTATAAAATATATTTGTATGTTTAATTGTGTAATTATATTATTTATAATTATTATGTAATTATTTGGATATTAATGTAAATATTTTAGGTGTGCTTCTAGCCATATAAATTATATGTTCTTTGTTAAATATTTGAAGGTATAAGTTTATCTGTATATTAATATATATATGTACATTTTTGTATTAATGGTTTATATATATATATATATATATATATATATACTGTTTTATATATTCTGTTTATATATATATATATATATATATATATATTGTTTTATATATTCTGTTTATATATATATAATTATATATATATAACTTGTTTTAGTGACAGTGAATTAATGACAGTAAAAACTGTCATTAATTAGCCGACTAATAGCAGCCGCTGTAGCCTTCGGGCAATTAATGACAAACCTGTCATTAATTGCAGCAGCGGGAAACAGCAGCTTTTCTGCGACGCTTTTCCGCAACAGTTTAACTGTCAGCGAAAACCAAAGCAGTGGCAGTTTATTATTTGGGTTTCAGTGACAGTCCTTCGGTGACAGTCCCGACTGTCACTATTTAAACTGTTTTGATTTAATCCTATTTTATTCACTGTTTTTCAATGACGCTTTGACAGATTTAATGTATATATTATATATTATAATTGTATATATATATATGTATATATATATGTGTTTTGTGAGGAATAATAATTGTAATAATATATTATGTTATTTATATAAATGTTGGGTTGTATATATTATTTTAGGGTATATATTAATTGTATTATTAGTATACTTTGTGTGAGTTCTTTTTGAATCTAATTTGATTCCTAAATTATTGTAGTTTATCTCTATATTATTTTATAGATGTCTTGTGAGGTTGACTTTGGGTTTGACCATGTTTGGCTTTAGTGGACTTTAGAGTTGACCATAGTTGACTTTTACCTTAGAATTGACTTATTGACCTAGAAGTTGCCTAGTTTGACTTGTTCTCTTTCCGGGACCTTGTATTAATGTGGTATTCCATGTCTAGGTCTTCGAGGCACCGAGTCAGACATTTGTGAGACTGTTCATTGGACTTCAGGCGAGTACATTCTCTGATAGTTTCTCATTTATGATATCCTCTATGTTCATTGTATCTAGTGTAGATATACATGTTCTCTTGACACTATGGTTACATGGATTGGTATATCCGGATCTCGTCATGAGATGTTATTCCTTGGTATATGGTGTATATGGTGCAAGTATTGTTTCATTGGTTATCTTGTACATGTACAGACACCGATTCTCGGGGAGACTAGCTATCTTCTTGGGGAATCTAGTGCCATAACGTACCGTGGTTGGATCTATTATACCAGTCGGGGTGGGGAGTATTTTAGTGTAGATATGTGATCATACCCTCCTTGTGCATGTCTTGTTTCTTGTGAGTGTTGATCATACACCGCACGTATAATCAGCCAGGCCATCATACTCTTGTGCAAGTTCCCAAGCCGATCACATGTTAAAGCTAGTACTCACACACTTAGTCATTAGTATTCTTGTTCCATCAGCATATTGTTCATTATGGTATTTCTTTCCAGTATTTCCTTATTGTCTATACATTCTTGTATCTATTTATGCATCTTGTTTATCCACAACTATTTACTGTTACATAGTTTTTATCATTATTTGAGAACTGCTGTTAGGGTTGTACTCTGCTCCTTTCCTGACTGGATATATTTTTCCAGATGACACTGAGGAGTACCCTACCTATTATGGACCCCAGGATGTTGTGGGTTTAGATTCTGAGACCCTGGCTCAAGAGGGACTTATCCCAACTGAGACAGTTGACCCTGGAGTTGTAGCTTTATAGTTTTGTAGTATTCTTTATACTGGATTTGTCTCCAGCATATTTCTGTAATTTTCTTCAGACTTATTGATGTATTATTTTAGACTCATGAGTTGTATTGTGACTATTCTATTCTTTATCTGATTCGTGCTCATTTCCACCTTAGTTCTGTGATTGAGTATACTATCATTATTGGTGGTTCATTATATTGTTAGATAGTTTATCTAGACAGCGTTCTACCGCCGATTCTGCGGCGTAGGCTGGGCGTTGTTTCCGACTAGTACCCTTACACCGGGTGCGGGTCGTGACACATGCTTTGCATAATCTTCAAAGCTTACGGACTGTATCTGTGAACTTGCATTTTACCAACATCGTCATCGGAAGAATCTTCTTGTACAGTCAGTTCATTGCGCATGCGACTGAAGACTATTGAACGCTGACTGCTGTAGGCAGGCAGGACAATGAAGATAGAATCCTCATGTGGTCCATATATCGTGATGACATTGGATGATGACGCTACTTTCCACACATACGGATGATAGGAATCTATAGCTTCCAAGAATTTTTGTGTTATAGGTTCTATATCGTCAGGGGGAGATGATTCCTGATTTGGAATTTGAGCGTCAATATACTGGAAAAGAGGATCTTTATTATCATCGGAAACCGCGTTCCTGGTTGCATTTACATCGCTCGGCTGCCTGCTGCGCCGAAGGTTGATGACCAAGGGTGGAGGCTTCTGGTTCAAAGTAATCACTAGAGGATCACCTCCTTTTCCTGACCTGGTTTTGTTCAGGTGGATAGCCATAGGCTCTATGGTTTTTGGACGAGTAGTTCGCCCTTTCACCTTGATTGACAGAGGTTGCTCGGTAGAGGGTTCTTCTGGCTCCCGATGGGATTCCTTCTCTACTTCGCCTGACACCTCCTCCATGTAGTCTTGTTTGTACAACATAGCATCAGAGTAGTAGGACTCTACTCCTTTAAATGGGTTCAGGTCCGCAAACTCTGTTTGTACTGTTCCTTGGGCATCTACGTATTTAAAGCATTGATGTAGAGTCGAAGGAACGATGTTGTGGTCGTGGATCCAAGGTCTACCCAGCAGAATATTGTAGGACACCTCTAAATCAATGACATAACATGTAGCCACTGATCTGAGGTCACCAATCTGGATCCTCAGACGAATTTTCCCCAACGGCTTACTTTTTCTGGCGTTGAAACCCACGATTGTAGTGGTAGTGTAAGCCAATTCGCTGGTAGGAATCCTCAGCGGTCTGAGCAGACTATGAAGAATGATGCTGATTGATGATCCCGGATCTATGTTAATCCGGTCGACCTTCATGTAACCGACGTACCCGGTATAATAGAGGGGTCTGTCATGCCTGTTATGTTTTAACAGCATGTCATCTTGAGTAAAAGTGATATTCGGGACCACCTCCATCACACTATGGCATTGAGGACATGCCACGGGTTCTTCGTCAGGGGACTTGAGCTGGGTCAAGTATGCATCCGCCTGCATTAATGCTTCACTCAGGGCTTGACGAGTGTTTTGGGAGAGCCTGAGTAGTTCGAAGATGGACAACCTGGCTGGTGTATTGGCCAATTGGGCCAGGATGTCGAAGTTGTATGGCTTCTCTAAACCTTTGTTTTAAATATTTTTCAAAGGTTTATCGAAGCGCACTTCTTTTTGCTTCCCTTTGTCCGCCGAAGTTGGTCGTGAAGGACCGGCCTCTGGTATGGCGGGTTCCGGTTCTGAAGGCTTGGCAGCTGAAACGTCTACCGATGTATCTTTCTGACTTGCTCCATAGTCCTTGAGGTAAGCTTTCCCTGAACGGGTTTCAGTAGCCAAAACCTCGTCTTCTGATGCCGAGTGTACCGTAACCATGTGACATAGTTTACGCTTCGAGTTCTTCTTAGACTTAGCCTTAGCAGCTTGAGTCTCTTCCTCGATTTCTGATACCAGATCTGGATGAACCCATATGATCTCGCCCCGCTGGGTAGTTAGGGGTACCAGGTCATAATTTTGACCCCTAGTTAGAGGGAGATTAACGATGTTCATCGTTGTCCGGGAAATAGGTATAACACCATTCGAGACTTCTTGGGGAGGCAGATTGCCAAATTGCAGAGAGATTATGTTGGCCGTGACCGTCTTCTCGCTGTTGCGTAGAGTGATGGCCTTAGCATCGATCAGCTCCTGGATCTTCCTCTTTAGTACATAACATGCTTTTGTAGGGTGGTGTATGTATCTATGGAAGATGCAGTACTTGGGGTTATTAGTACTGCCGACTTGATTAGGCCGCTTCTCCTCAGGCAGGGTAATATTGTCGCTTTTGACGAGATACTCGAAATATCATCGTCGTCGAAAGAGTATAATTCAATGGGCCTGGAAGTCCCAGGTTTCGTCTGTGTGGTTGCCGCAGTCTTTTGCCTGGATGTATTGATCGCCAGAGCTTCTTTTCCTTTAGCACCACGAGGATGGTCGCTGTTGGAGGATGACCTCTTGCCTCTATCGGAGGCAGAGATCATGATGCCATTATCACGCGCCTTCCGACTGTTGTCCTCGGCGGCTACCGCTGAGATGATGAACGAGGGCCAATCATGGAACTGATATGGTCCTGTGAACACCGAGATCACGAAAAGAAGGTTCTTCCTGCAAATGTCTACCAATGCTGAGTCTGGAACTCCATGAGGCATTTGCAAAGTGGCTTGACGAAAATGTTCGATGAAAGTGCGAACGTCCTCTTTTTCCTTCTGCTTCACTTCGATGAGAGAGGACATAGACATGTCCATCCCTCCCTCGTAGAATTATGCGAAGAATAAAGTCTTGAAGTCTTCAAAGAAAGTAATGCAGTTGTCCGCCAGGCTACGGTACCACTGATAAGACACTCCCGAGAGACAGCCCTTGAACACCCGAGTGAGGAGGGTGTCATTCCCCTGTAATAACACCGTCATCATACTGAAGTAGTTCATGTACTGACTCGATGATGTTTTTTCCTCGAACAAAGCCATAGTCTGTGGTTTGTATTTAGGAGGGAAAGGGGCCTCATCCCAGATAGCTGGGTAAGGCTGGTTGATTCCCAATTCCTTGAGCTGATCTTTGTGCTTCAAGGCATCAAATTGGGCTTTCAACTCCCGTACTGCTTGCATCAAATTTTTAGCCGGTAGCGGGACCACGGAGTGGTAAGGAATCGGTTGTATCGTGACTCCAACAGGAGGTAATACATTCTCCGAGTGAGGAAGCGGAGGAGCTGTTGACTCCTGATCTAGAGCAGGCTCTTGGATCGCGTTGGATGGTGGTAAGTCCACCCCCACACGTATCTGAGTTGGAGGGACCGATGTTTGAGCCATAGCAGCTGTGTATTGAGTCAGCATCATCTGGTGCATGCTCTCCATCATGGATTGCATCTCTTTCAGAGATGTCTCCAGTACAGCAATGCGTTGCTCAGTGTTCCCCGGCGGGGAAGCTTCCTCGCGTTCATCTCCAATGGCATAAACTCCCATCACCCTAGGTATCATTGAAGGATTAGTATAGGTCTCTGTAGAAGTTGACTCTATACTTTCAGCATCTGATTCGGGAGACTGGCGACCCCCAGCATCAGAATCAGAAGAGTACGAAGCCGGTTGTCGTGACCTCGAATGGGTGTTTCGGAACACCCTAGCTTCAGTGTTCCTAAGGAGCTTGTTGAATCTCCTTCGGCTCGGAGTTCTAGAGGGATGACGTCTTTAGTTCGATCTTCCTCTAGGTATGTGTGAAGCCATGTTCACTGATGCATGTGTGGGCTCTTCTTCCTTGAAAGATGGAGAGTAGCTCAACCGGTCGAAAACCGACCGTTTTGCTTCAGAACAGCAATAATTAACTACAATCCTATGACTATTACAATAGTGCTCCCTAGGAGGCATAATAGACATGCTGGAAGATCCCCTATCCTTGCGTTTCTGGATCAGATACTCACGTAGGTCAGGAGGGTTTACAGAAGTAGAAGAAGAAGATAGCTTATTCCTTCTGTTCACATCAGTGGGCAGGCGGATATTGGGAACCATAGTTCTCCCTGTGCCACCCGTATATAACAGGTTGGCCATCTGGGTAGCGGATAATCCCCGAGGAGTGTGTCTTTCCGTAAACTGAGCCTTCTTTACGCTGAAAGGCTTCACCTGGCATAATTTGGAGCTCTACTCAGGCTGGCGTAAAGCTGAGGACGTCCTCAGTCGGCCATCAGCTTCTCGCGTAATCCGGAGGGCGGGCAGATTCTTTCGTTGCTGGCGTAAAGGCCGAAAAGTTGAGCAGTCCGCCACTTGCTTTCCTTTACACAGGAATGGTAGGGGATGTCTTGGGCATCCAGACCTTACACAGCTTCCTGTTGTCTTGGACAGAGAGAGAGTGAGAGCTACCCCCTGTTCGAAGCATATTTTCGTAGGCAGACTGGTCGAACTGGATGACCAGGGTCTTCTTCATGGATCCTACGGATACCGCATCGTGTTGAGCAATTGCTTTCTCCTCGGAAGAGAAAGACGTCCCCAGCAGAGTTGCCATCTTTTTTTTGATAATAAACGAAAGAAATAAGACGAGGTTTATACGAAACTCGCTCTTGGGTTTACAAACAAGAAGTACAATTAATCCTATACGAGGATGTCAAGTACAATTTTTTAATCTGGGTAAATATTGCTACAGGAGTCTGATCTGCAGTCGATCACTTTGTCCCTTGGACCACACGATGATGAAGAAGTGTCGTAGAAGACAGAAAAAGCTTCGAAGGTTGCAAAGGAGAGTGGATGCTCGATGCCAAAGTCGTCAATCACTACTCTTTGTCTGAGCTCTGGATTCTTCTCTCTCAAAGACTCTTCGGTTCTCTGACCCTATTTTTCTCGACCTTGGACCTCTGTCAATAGAGGTCTCTATTTATAGGGTTTTAGAGCAGTGGAAAGTATAGCACCTTTTACGCGACGGTTACAATAACCGTTGTCCACGTATAAATGATCTCCTGAATAAGCGTGTGACGTGTGTCCTATTAAGAGATAATGCGTATAACTGCTGCAAAGATTACGGCATAAAAGCCACGTAGGTAGTTATCCCTCGCGTAGAAAAGGTTAGCGTAGAAGCCAATAACTGTCACCATGGCGTAGAAGCCAAAGAGTTATCAAACCGGCGTAGAGGCCAGGTAGGCGTAGAAGCCGAGCAAGCATAGAAGCCGAGTGGGCATAGAAGATAGCTGATCCTCCTCCCTTGACTGAGGCTTGAGCAAATTCTGGACCGAATAGCTTTAATATGCACTAGTGCAAATGTAGCTTGAGTTGGCGTATTCCAAGGAGATAGCGTACAACGTGCTCCCATAGCTGAGAATAGCCTGATGGCGTAATATGCAAAAGTGATGATGTGGACGTTTTAACCGAAATTAGGGCTTTTAGAGATATAATCAAATCTCTTGCATAAAATGCAGAGATCTGCCCCCATCCTGGACATTAAATGCAGAGGCGTATCTTGAAGATCTGCAACCATTCTGCACATTAAATGCAGAGACGTGCCTCGAAGATCTGCCATCATTCTGCGTATTAAATGCAGAGACGTGCCTCGAAGATCTGCCACCATTCTGCGTATTAAATACAGAGACGTGCCTCGAGCCCTGTACGAAGAGCAGCCTTTGACGTGGCAGTCTGTTTGTCTTCTGCGGAGCGTAAAAAGCTCACATCTGCCTGTGTAAAACTAGGCAGCATATTCCCTTGTATGCGTAAAAGCGGTTTGTGCCAAGGAAATATCACTAAACGACAGTTTGGGTCACTGTGCCGCACCATCATTATAGCTGTCGTCTGGGTAGTCGTGTAGTACTCTTTGTCAGGAGTCAAACGTCAGGTTTACTGTATGATTTGACCGGTTCATTCGAGGAATACGAAGCGTTCCTCGTACACTTCAATGCTGCATTAAAAGTGGATGAGTTTTACGCCATAAAGGCGATATAGCACCCTTTTTACGCTGAAGCAGCCTGGACACACTGTACTACGCGGGTTGTCCTTGAGCTTATATTTTACGCTGTACTTAGCGGAAAAGCTCTGTTGTACGCCGATGGCTCTGAAGTCATATTTTACGCTGCCCAGCACCAACATGCTGCGTATAGCTATTCAGCGTATTTTTCATGCTTCTACATCCATCTCCTAATAGGTATAATTCTGAATTTCCCTACTTTTTAGACTCTATTTATTGCATTTGAGCATTTGGAAAGACCCCATGGCTTAGGACTACCCATAGAAAAAAGATATAGGCTTAATTGACCCTTATTGTGACATCTACATAGATTTTTGTGTTCATTTTGGGAGAATAACGATATTAACACATCAAGTGTATGTCATGAGACTAATTTAGTATAATTGGACTTAGATCGGAGTAGAGAGACTAGTTACGTTTTCATAATTGGACATGAGTAGGCCGTATCAATATACGGTTGTAGAAGTATGAAAAATACGCTGGCAAAAGCTACGCGGCGTATTGATACAGAGCAGCGCAAGCAAAGGCCTTCAGTGCCATCAGGCGTAAGAGCTCAAGGGTGCAGCGCGTCCAAAACCGCTTCGGCGTAGACGGGACCCCCCCCATCGCCTCCAGGGCGTAAAAACTCAGCCGCTCTCAAAGCAGCGTTAAAATAGCGTACGAGGAACGCTTCGTCTTCCCCGAAATGAACCTGTCAAGTCACGCAGTGAACCTGGCCTCTGACTCCTGACAAAAAGTGCTGCACGACGACCCAGACGACGGCTGGAAACAGGCACAGACCCCTCGGGACGCACACCACAGTATGATGGCGGATCCCTGCATTTAATGCAGAGGATTGGGTTAAGATACCACCGAACCATCGTTTACTAACGTCCCCTCAGCATAAACCGTTCTTTTGCGCACAGAGGGATACGCTGCATTGTTTTACACAGGCAGGCATAAGCCGATTTATGCTCCGCAGTAGACAAACCGCCTGCCACGTCAAAAGCTGCACATCGTACGGGGCTCGAGGCACGTCTCTACGTCTAATTGCACAGAACGGTGACAGGTTCAGTCAAGGCACGTCTCTGCAACGGATGCACAGAAGGGCTGCAGACCTTCGAAACACGTCTTCGCATTTAATGCACAGGATGATGGCAAATCTCTGTAGAAGATTTGATTACATCTTCGAAAGCCGTAATTCCGGCTAAGACGTCCACGTCAGCACTCGGGCACGGTACGCAGCGGCTTCTACGCCCATTCAAGACCTGCGCCCCTTCGGCTCTCAACGCCTCTCCGGCTTCAACGCCTATCCGGCTTTCAACGCCTCTTCGGCTCTCAAACGCCTCTCCGGCTTCAGCGCCTCTTCGGCTCTCAACGCCTCTCCGGCTTCAACGCCTCTCCGGCTTCAACGCCTATCCGGCTTTCAACGCCTCTCCGGCTTCAACGCCTCTCCGGCTCCTACGCCTACCCGGCTCCTACGCCTACCCGGCTCCTACGCCTATCCGGCTTCTACGCCTATTCGGCTTCTATGCCTATCTGGCCTCTGTGCCAGGGTGACAGTCATTTGGCTTCTACGCTAACCATTTCTACACACGGGATACCTACCTGCGTGGCTCTTACGCCGTGATCTTCGTAGCAATAGTACGTGTTGTGTTCCCTTAGTTGGACCCGCGTCATACGCTCATTCAAAAGATCATCCATACGCAGGCATTGGTTACTTTAACCGTTGTGTAAAAGGGTATTGTACTTCCCACTCCTCGGTTTTTATACCGACGGAGTGGTCACTGTCACCAAAACTCTATAAATAGAGACCCCTATCAATGGGGAAAAAAGAGGCAGAAAAAGAATTATCATCCAGGAGAGAATTACCGTCCAAGGAGAGAGAGAGAGAGAGAGGAAGAGAGAGGGAGAGAGAGAGAGAGAGAGAGAGCCCGGAGAGCAGGCAAAGAGCAGGGATCGACGACCTTGGCCTCGTGCGTCCAACCTCTTCTGCAACATTCGAAGCTGCTACCTGTCTTCCACGGCACTTCTTCAACATCGTGTGGTCCAAGGGCTAAAGTGATCGACCGCAGATCAGACACCTATAGCAATTTATACCCAGATTAAATAAATTGTACTCCCACATCCTCGCATAGGATTACATTGTACAAGTTTGTTTATAAACAGAAGGGCGCGAGTTTCGCATAAACCCCGTCATTGAAATACAATTTCATTCCTTTCGTTTAATACCACAAACAAGATGGCGACTCTGCTGGGGACATCTTTCTCTTCTGACGAGGAAGTAATTGCTCAACACGATACGGTATCCGTGGGAACCGTGAAGAAGACGCTGGTCGTTCATTTCGACCAGTCAGCCTACGAAGACATGCTTCGAGCCGGGGGTAGCTCTCGCCCTCTCTCCGTCCAGGACAACAGGAAGCTGCGCAATGTGTGGATGCCCAAGACATCCTCTACTATTCCTGTGGACTCTCCGATCTCTCCGGACTCTTCGATCTCTCCAAACTCTCCGATCTCTTCGGCCAACGAGGTTGTAGCGACGCTCCCTCCGTGCCCCGCACGTAAAATTCAGTCTCCCGCTACGCGCGGTACAGACAAAACTTCGGGTGAAGCCTTAGCGCTAACCCCGAAGAATCCACTGCGCTTTACGCGTAGGAAACAGTCTCCCGCTACGCGCGGTAAAGACAAAACTTCGGGCGAAGCCTCAGCGCTAACCCAGAAGCCTTCACTGCGCTTTACGCGTAGAAATCTGTCTCCCGCTCCGCGCGGTATTGACAGAACTTCCGATGGTGCCTCGACGCCAAGACGGAAGAACAGATCTCGCTCCACGCGCAAGACATCATCTGACCTCTACGGTAAACCAGATGAGCGCTGTGATCTCCGCGAAGGAAAGCAAGCGGCAGGCTACTTAACCTCTCGGCCTCCACGCCAGCGAAGGAACAGAATGTCTACCCTCCGGATCACGCGAGAAACCAATGGCCGACTAAGGGCCTCTCCGTCAACTCCTCTTGACCTACGCAAGTATCTAGTCCAGAAGCGTAAAGAGAGGGGACCTTCCAACATGTCTATTACGCCTCCTAGGGAGCATCATTGTAATAGCCACAAGGTTGTGATTAATTGCTGCTGTCCCAAAATAAAACGATCGGTCTTCGACCGATTGGGCTACTCTCTGTCTTTCCAGGGAGGGGAACCCGCGCATGCGCCTGTAAACATGGCCTCACACCTGCGTAGAGGAGGGTCGAGTTCAAGACAACATCCCTCCAAGCCCCCGAGCCGAAGGAGGTTCAGTGACACTGAAGCCGGAGTACTCCAGCACACTCGCGCAAAGTCACGACAGCCAGCTCCATCCTCTTTCGATTCTGACGCTGGGGGTCGCCAAGAATCAGAAGCAAAAAGTGTAGAGTCGACTTCTACAGCGACCTATACTAATCCTTCAATGACGCCCAGGGAGATGGGAGCCTACGCCGTTGAAGATGAACGCGAGGAAGCTTCACCGTCAGGAGACGCGAAACAATGCCTCACCAGGCTGGAAACATCTCTGCAACAAATGCAATCCATGATGGAAAACATGTACCAGATGATGCTAACTCAGCACGCAGCTACCATGGCTCAAGCATCGGTCCCGTCGACTCAGATACGTGTGGGGGTGGACTTACCACCATCCCACCCGAGCCAAGAGCCCGCGCTGGATCAAGAGTCAGAAGTTCCTCCGCTTCCTCACTCAGAGAATGCCTTACCTCCCGCTGGGGTTACGATACAACCAACCCCGCACCACTCCATGGCCCCGCTTCCGACTGAAAATCTGATACAGGCAGTCCGGGAGTTAAAGGCCCAGTTTGACGCCTTGAAACACAAGGATCAGCTCAAGAAACTGGGAATCAACCAGCCCTACCCAGCTATCTGGGAGGAAGTCCCTTTCCCGCCAAGGTACAAACCTCAGACCATGGCCCTGTTCGAGGGAAAAACATCGTCGAGCCAGTACATGAATTATTTCAGCATGATGACGGTGTTGCTACAAGGGAACGACGCCCTCCTTACTCGGGTGTTCAAAGGTTGCCTCTCAGGAGTAGCCTATCAGTGGTACCGCAGCTTGGTGGATAACTGCATCACTTCCTTCGAAGACTTCAGAACTTTATTCTTCACACGGTTCTACGAGGGAAGAATGGATATGTCTATGTCCTCTCTCATCGAAGTCAAGCAAAAGGAAAAGGAAGACGTTCGCATCTTCATCGAACGTTTTCGTCAGGCCACCTTACAAATGCCTCCAGGAGTTCCCGACTCTGCATTGGTGGACATTTGCAGGAAGAACCTCCTTTCCGTGGTCTCGGTGTTCACAGAACCATATCAGTTCCATGATTGGCCCTCGTTCATCATCTCGGCGGTAGCAGCCGAAGACAATAGTCGCAAGGCGCACGACAATGGCATCATGATCTCCGCCTCCGACAGAGGCAAGAGGCCATCCCCTAGCAGCGACCACCCTCGTGGTCCCAAAGGAAAAGAAGCCCTGGTAATCAATACGGCCAGACCAAAGATTGCGGCAACCGCGCAAGCAAAACCCGGGACTTCCAGACCCGTTGAAGTCTACTCCTTCGACGACGACGACGTCCCGAGCATATTCGAGTGTCTCGTCAAGAGTGGCAAGATCACCCTTCCAGAGCTGAGGCGGCCCCAGGAAGTTGGCAATACTAACGACCCAAAATACTGTGTCTTCCACCGATACGTACACCACCCAACAAAGGCGTGTTACGTACTGAAAAAGAAGATCCAGGGGTTAATCGATGCTAAGGCGATCACCCTGCACGACACCGAGAAGACGGTCACGGCCAACATGATCTCTCTCCAGTTTGGCAGTCTGCCTCCCCGAACGATCCTGGATGGTGTCACGCCTATTTTCCGAGCAACGATGAACATCATCAATCTCCCTCCAGCTCGGGATCAAAATCGCAACCTGGTACCCCTAACTACCCGGCAAGGCGAGATTATGTTGGTTTATCCCGACCTGGTGTCAGAAATCGGGGAAGAGACCGATGCTGTCAGAGCTAAGTCTAGAAAGAACTTGTCACTACCACATTCCGAAAACAGGGGTATTTTCGAATTTTTACAATATTTAATATTATGGTATTATAATTAATTAATTGCCTGATAGTATTTAATTTAATAATTATGTGATGTGTAATTATACATATAATTATATGCAGTGTTAATTATTTTATATTAGCTAGCAGACTGACCTAGAAGCCAGTAGATAGCACCTGTCCGAATTATGGAATTTTGAGGTTAATTATTTTATCTAGAATTTAATTCTTGGAGTTTATAATTAATTACTGTATTTTATTTAAAATTTTGCGCTTTGCCTTTGCTTCGATATTTGGAGCACTATCCAGACTTTTGTCTTCCAATAAATTTCACAATCTTGCTCTAGACATGTCCGCCTTCAATTCTGCTATTTTTTGCAACTCATAATTTTGCTCCTTGTGCATTATTTCTGGCCGCACAAAAATCGTCGCGGACGTTATTTTAAAATTCCTATTTTGTATCGTTGTGCGTTCCAATCGAAAATTGGAGGCCATCTTGACCTATTTTTCGTGCGGCCCAAATTAGGGTAATATTCTGTTCTGAGTCTTCTTCAATATTGGTATTGATGACTTGATCTGATTTTGACCCCAAGTACTCCAAATTAATTGTTGAACACAACTTGCATTTATTTCTATTTAATTTGAGGATACCATTTTATCTGATTTTAAAATCCCAAATTAATTCCAGTGCCCTGCAAATTCAGCCCATACCCATCTTACAGCGTCCCCTGACCCTACAAAACACCGGACCCCGAATCGCCCGTCCTATTTTCGTCATTTCATGTGCTTATGCAATTTCCCAAATTTAAGGGGACTAAATTGCAAATTGGCATTTTATGGCCTCACCCAATTATTTTAACCAATGAGGAATCCTAAATATTTTAATTAAACCTCACCCTTAATTTTCCACATGAATTAAATTTCCTCATATTCAATCCTGGCCACCCATTCATGGGATGCAATCACCACCCTCCATCACACCCTCTCTCATCCTATTTAATATCATGTCACCCTCAACCCTAATCCCTAGAAACCTAGAAAACCCCACCTCCTCACAAGTCTCCTCCCTCTCCCCTACGTATGCAAAATTCTTCCTTCCTCTTCTCATTTCTTCTCTTCTCCTTCTTCTTTTCTTCTTCTCTTCTCCTTCCTTTCTTCTCTTTTTCCTTTTCTTCATTAAAATTTGAATTTCAATAGGGGGAATACTGTTCACCCCCCCAAACTACTGTTCCCTGTGCACCCAGCCGACTCCCCGGCGGCTCTCCATACACCCCGGCCTGATTCCTTCCGGCCGACCCGTTGCTGTGATCGAGCTTCTCCTCCTTTGGTCCCCCTCGGCGTACATCCCTCCGGCGGCCAAGCACGGACCGCTGGCTGCAGCTCCCCGCTGCTCAGCACCCGCACGGCCTCCCCCTCCCGCTGCACGACCCGCCGGCTGCTCCTGCTGCTCGACGACTGTCCCGGCGGCGCTGCCTCCACGAGTCCGTTCGACCCCGGCCATCAGCAGCCAACTCCTCCTCGAGGCTCCTCCCTCCGACGTTCGTCCTCGGCTTCATCCATCCATCTCATCTCCGACCCGGCGGCTACCTCCTGCCGTATTCCGGTCAGCGGCCCCCTCACGATCCTACTCCGGCCTCCTCCAGTGCGAGCCCCGGCGGCTTCCCCCTCCGGTCCGGCGGCCAGCGTGCACCACACTGTAAGTATTCTTCTTCTCCCTCTTCCTTCTTCCTTCTCCTTTCTCCCTGTGTATATATATATATATATAAATGTGTATATATATAACTATATACGTATATAAGTGAGTATATATTTAATGTATGTATGTATGTAAGTATTTAATATATACGTATATGTATATATTAACATGTATATGTAATTGTAATTTTAAATTAATGTAAACATGTATATGTGCATAGTATAGTATATGTTTAATATATATTGTATGTATTTAAAACATGTATACGTATATTATTTATTTTATTATTAAAATGTATAGTATAGAGTATGTATATATATATATGTTTGTTTATATATTTAATTGATGTTTAATAAAATTAGTATATATGTTTAATAACTATTTAATTAATATGTATAGTATATAAAGAAAATTAGTAATGTATAATTTAATATGTGACATATATATTATCTATTTAATTAAATGTTTTATTAGTATATAAATATATACGTATTTTGTTGTATATGTATATGTATATATATATTTAATGTGATTTATCTATATATATACGTATTTAAATATGTATATGTGTACTTCATTTAATATGTATATATGTGTAAATTGGTATAAAAATATATAAAGTTGGTATATATATATATATTTTGTATATATGTATACTTGATATATTTTCAAATATATATATTCTTTGTACATACATTTAATATATTTCTATGTATATATATATGACTGATATATATAAATACGTGTTCTACTACATGTATTTTATATATATATATATACTTAGTATATTTTCAAGGTATGTTTAATTGGTATATATATGTATATCCATATTTTGGTAAATATATATTTATATATATATTTGGTATACACTTATTATTTATTTTGCTATATGTTTAATAAAAACATAATTTTAAGTATATAAACTAGTCAAGATATGTATATTTAGATGATCCTAGATGACCATTATCGTACCTAGAGAAGTCCCGAACCCAGTGTTTTGACTGTGTGTTAGCGTAGCCTTGATGCAAATGTTATATTGTATTATGTTTATAGGACTGTTGGTTACCAGGGGATACTCTGGAACAGGACATCCATAAATACCAGCTAAGGACCCGAGGCAAGTACATTCTCTGATAATTTCCAATTCTTGATAATAGCTATAAGTTCAATGATCTTGAAATGTTACAACTGAATCTTTGACACTGTGCTACACGGACTAGTATAGCTTGGATCTACAGTCATGAGATGTTACCTTGATTTTCGTATCGACATTATACACGACATTTACATTGACATTGACATTTATATTAGACATTGATATTAGACATTGTAAATAATTTATTAGACATTGTACTTAATATATTAGACAATGTTGTGTATTCGTGACGTGTCATGATTGGATCCACAGTACTAGTTGGGGGCGGGGAAATGGCTAGTGAGAAATGTGATCAAATACCCATTGCATAATTAAATATTATTGGTGTCAATCATACCCCCACGTATGATTAGCCAGACTGTAGCTACTGTACATGTCCCAAGCCGATCACATTTTGAAACTACTATTTCAAACACTTAGAATAGTTACAGTTCTCTATTTTAGATCATATACTACATCACCCGTATATGATACTGTTCCTTGTTCTTTTTATTTCCATACATGCACTGACTATATCATATTGCCTGTCTCTCTTAAAAATTGCCATTTCATTTATTTCACTGTCTTCTCAGTAGCTAGCATGACATGTTTTATTGTATTATAGACATTATCAATTAATGGAACTGTTATTTGAGATTGTGCTTTGCTCCTTCCTGACTGGAAATATTTTTCCAGACTATGCCTTAGTGGACCGCTGTCCGACACTTTATGGACCTTATGCTGAGTAGCTGCAGACTTGGTAGTAGTTGTGATTCCAGGAGGTCTAGCTGGAAATTATTATTTCTTGTTAGTTCTTTTAGTAGACTATTTGGTACCGGATTTGTCTCCGGCATTTTGATGATTCTTGGATATTATTAAGTTAAGTTTTCCTTGTGGACTTGTGTTGTGTTTAATTTTAATTTCTGTTTCGAAATCTTATCGTGCTGTTATCCTGTGATTGAGTATATGTTCATCTATTTGTGTCATCCGTGCCTCCTAATGGAGATTGGATATTTGCGTGACATTAGTTAGATAGTATCAATACCTAGACAGCGTTCTACCGCCGATGCTGCGGCGTAGGCTGGACGTACCCACGCATTCGTGCCCCTAAACCGGGTGCGGGTCGTGACACGTTTTTAGTGGTGGCCCATGCAGGTCAGACTTCGCGAGTTATGCGATGTCGTAGTAGTGTGACATCCTTGTTATACTACTGCGTGCCTGCTATAGGACATAGGACATAGGATACTAGGACGAGAGCAAATACTCAATCACAATTTCTTGAGAGATTCCTGGGATGACCCCTGAGAATCTTGTTGAAACTTCCAATTTAAATTCATTCCCTTGTTCTGTCCATTCTCACTTATTGATATTGAATTTGATCATTGTTGATTTGTTATTAAATTAGGATTTTGGTTTCACTTGATTTGATTGTTGTTAATTAGGTATTTAAGTTAGGATTTTGGGTTTCATTGTAGGGTTGATTTTATATTAAAAAGAATTTGCAGACTGAATTATGATATTATCTGATAACACATGTCGATGAGGACAGTGAAAATGATTAACATTAGGGCTATTGGACTACGAAGGGTGGATTTTAATTTTAATTTTGAGGATTGAAAATGAATTTCAAATTTTAAAAATTTAGAGAGGTTGAGATATTATGTTAATAAAAATCTTATTTTGAAGATTTCAATGAATTGCAAAATTTTAAAATTGAAGAGTTGAAATATGGTTATTAAAATTTTATTTTTGAGGATTCAGATTCGATTCATTAAACCTAGACAAGTCTGTAAGGATTTTGTGTGATTAAGTTTTCATTTCAGTATTTAAATAATTGACCTTGAGGAAAGTGTATACATTTACTTTAATTTTTATTCGAGGAGTTATTTTGAGGAATATTTATTTGAGGATAAGATTTTATAATGGAAGAGATATGATAAGTAGGTAAGATGCATGTGTAAGGATATGTTGGCTTGAGCATGATTGATATTCACTACAAACTGACTTGGGTGATCATCAAGGGTTGTACTAGAAAGTGCAGTACTTAGTATAGTGTATTGAAATTGATATGCATTGAGTGATAAGATTAACTAGTATTAGCGATTGCAGTAGGTAAGGAAGCTAGCAGTGAGAGTGCTTGTGATAGAACTGTGGTACCTATAAGGATAGAGGTATCAACCATGGATGCATCTTTGATCTGTGCAATCAACTAGGATTATTCAAATCTTTTATCTTGAATGTTGCTTCTTTAGAACTGTACTGTCCTCCCTTGATGATATCGTATTTTGCCTAAATTGATTCTTTGGGATCTGTCTTCAGGATGTTGCCGAAGACACTATCTACGAGAGCGGGAACACCAGCTTTAGAAGGGTCTGCCACCTCTCCACCTGAGGGACAGACAGCAGTAATTCCTCCTACATCTCCGATGCACGTAGGTGATCTTCCTTCTCCACCTGTTCAGAAGATAGCCACAGCTGTGACGGACGACCTTCCTCCTCCACCGACTCTGATTTCAGGAGGTTTGCCCTTTGACGGAGCACAGATGTTCACCTTGATCCAAGGCATGGTAGAGGCCCAGAAAATGGCGGCAGATGCTCAGCGAGTTCAAGCTGAGGCTCAGAGGGTGCAAGCAGAAGCGCACCAGGCACAAACAGAGCTGATGAGAGAGAGCATGGAGAACGCTCACCAGATGGCACTACAGACAGTTGAGAGAGTTGCCCAGCAGTATCCTGGCCAGTGGCAGCCGAGGGCATTTCAGTATCAACAGCAGTACCAGGCACCAGTTCCAATTCGGCGACAACCGAGGGCCTTTCAGTATCAACAGCAGTACCCGGCACCAGTTCCTGTACAGCAGGATCAACGAACTTGTTATTTCTGTAAGAAGCCAGGTCACCTTCGGAAGAGCTGTAGAACGAGGCTAGGACTTTGTTTGCACTGCGGCGCTGCGGGACATCGAGTAAGGGATTGTCTTCGAGTTCCTTATCCTCCCGGCCAGCGCGCAGCTTCAGACTATAGAGATCCAGTTAGGCTACCTGTGGAACCGTACATTGCTCAGCACCTGCAAAGGGAACCACCCCAGCAGGACAGGCATTTGCGATGACGGTCGAGGAGACCAATACTGCAGGTAATGTGTTAGCAAGTTCTGTTCTTTCCTTCATTCTGTTCCTATCTACTTGATTAATTGATTGATTCCTTGGTACAATAATTGTATGCATGATTTCTTGTTATAATGTAGTTAGTAGTACCCCTGTTACAGAGACTGTAATACCCTGGCAAAAGACACCATGATCATACATAATTCCTTTAGGTTGCATGTTGTATGAGTGTAGGTAGAATTCTCTTAGACTTTGATTGTTGAGGATTTAACTGTAATAAAGATTAACAAAGAGGTTATGACTTGACAAAGAGAGACAAGGTGCCAAAATTTTGAGGAAAAATATTAAATTAAATAAAGAGTTGGGAATTTGATATGGCGTAATTGAAGTTTTGTTAAATCATTGATTTTTAGAAAATTTTGAAATGATTGAATTTATTATTAAATTTGAGGAATTTAAGAAGGCCATCGATATATTTGTTGGACTGCAAGTTGAGAACTTATATTTTGAATATTGTATTGGAGGTTCCATAAGTGTTACATCGTTGCCTATTATGGAAAAAAAAAATCGAGGGATAAGAACACCAATGGATTAGTGTTAAATTCAAATTTGGAGCGAGATTCAATTTTTGAAATATGCACTGATTGGATTTCAATTAGAGGATGGAATATTAAACTCTTGCATTTCGTCATTAACTTAAAATTTTGGAGGATATTGTGAGAAGAATGTGATTCGATTTATTTTGAAGGTTTGTTTGGGATATGCTATTTATAAAATTTTTGAAAGAATTTATTGTGAAATAACAATATGGAGTAGTTCATGATTATATGAATGGAGGAATTAAATTTTGATGGTAGTAAATACATAAATAAAACAATCGAGGATTTAAAAATTTGAGGATAATTATTGATTTAAACAAATGGTTAAGAAATTAACATGGCATAATTGGTGGTTTAATTAATTCTAGGAAAGATTTTGACATGTTTAAATTGGTTATTTTAGAAATTTTGGGAGATTTATCAATGTATTTATTTAAATCGCAAGTTATGAATTTTAGAACTTCATAATTGAATGTGACATTTGGAGAATCCTTAAATATCATATTGTTGAGTACTTTGAGGAGTGGATATTAAAATCCGGGCATTGGATTATTAACTCAAAACTTTCAGGAAAATTTTTAAAAAGGGACTTTGATTCTATGTCGAGAAATTTTACAGGAATACAACAATTTTAGATTTTTGAAATTTTGAAAAGACCTTGTGGATTATTCGTGGTTGATGAATTTAATTGAGGGAATAATAATGTGTATGAGTAAATGCTAATATGAGGATTTTAAATTTCGAGGACGAAATTCTTTTAAGGTGGGTAGACTTGTCACTACCACATTCCGAAAACAGGGGTATTTTCGAATTTTTACAATATTTAATATTATGGTATTATAATTAATTAATTGCCTGATAGTATTTAATTTAATAATTATGTGATGTGTAATTATACATATAATTATATGCAGTGTTAATTATTTTATATTAGCTAGCAGACTGACCTAGAAGCCAGTAGATAGCACATGTCCGAATTATAGAATTTTGAGGTTAATTATTTTATCTAGAATTTAATTCTTGGAGTTTATAATTAATTACTGTATTTTATTTAAAATTTTGTGCTTTGCCTTTGCTTCGATATTTGGAGCACTATCCAGACTTTTGTCTTCCAACAAATTTCACAATCTTGCTCTAGACATGTCCGCCTTCAATTCTGCTATTTTTTGCAACTCATAATTTTGCTCCTTGTGCATTATTTCTGGCCGCACAAAAATTGTCGCGGACGTTATTTTAAAATTCCTATTTTGTATCGTTGTGCGTTCCAATCGAAAATTGGAGGCCATCTTGACCTATTTTTCGTGCGGCCCAAATTAGGGTAATATTCTGTTCTGAGTCTTCTTCAATATTGGTATTGATGACTTGATCTGATTTTGACCCCAAGTACTCCAAATTAATTGTTGAACACAACTTGCATTTATTTCTATTTAATTTGAGGATACCATTTTATCTGATTTTAAAATCCCAAATTAATTCCAGTGCCCTGCAAATTTAGCCCATACCCATCTTACAGCGTCCCCTGACCCTACAAAATACCGGACCCCGAATCGCCCGTCCTATTTTCGTCATTTCATGTGCTTATGCAATTTCCCAAATTTAAGGGGACTAAATTGCAAATTGGCATTTTATGGCCTCACCCAATTATTTTAACCAATGAGGAATCCTAAATATTTTAATTAAACCTCACCCTTAATTTTCCACATGAATTAAATTTCCTCATATTCAATCCTGGCCACCCATTCATGGGATGCAATCACCACCCTCCATCACACCCTCTCTC
Source organism: Iris macrosiphon (assembly GCA_036927795.1). Lineage (NCBI taxonomy): Eukaryota > Viridiplantae > Streptophyta > Magnoliopsida > Asparagales > Iridaceae > Iris > Iris macrosiphon. Next base: position 84,709,519 of record JAYESA010000005.1, read on the forward strand.
ATCCTATTTAATATCATGTCACCCTCAACCCTAATCCCTAGAAACCTAGAAAACCCCACCTCCTCACAAGTCTCCTCCCTCTCCCCTACGTATGCAAAATTCTTCCTTCCTCTTCTCATTTCTTCTCTTCTCCTTCTTCTTTTCTTCTTCTCTTCTCCTTCCTTTCTTCTCTTTTTCCTTTTCTTCATTAAAATTTGAATTTCAATAGGGGGGAATACTGTTCACCCCCCCAAACTACTGTTCCCTGTGCACCCAGCCGACTCCCCGGCGGCTCTCCATACACCCCGGCCTGATTCCTTCCGGCCGACCCGCTGCTGTGATCGAGCTTCTCCTCCTTTGGTCCCACTCGGCGTACATCCCTCCGGCGGCCAAGCACGGCCCGCTGGCTGCAGCTCCCCGCTGCTCAGCACCCGCACGGCCTCCCCCTCCCGCTGCACGACCCGCCGGCTGCTCCTGCTGCTCGACGACTGTCCCGGCGGCGCTGCCTCCACGAGTCCGTTCGACCCCGGCCATCAGCAGCCAACTCCTCCTCGAGGCTCCTCCCTCCGACGTTCGTCCTCGGCTTCATCCATCCATCTCATCTCCGACCCGGCGGCTACCTCCTGCCGTATTCCGGTCAGCGGCCCCCTCACGATCCTACTCCGGCCTCCTCCAGTGCGAGCCCCGGCGGCTTCCCCCTCCGGTCCGGCGGCCAGCGTGCACCACACTGTAAGTATTCTTCTTCTCCCTCTTCCTTCTTCCTTCTCCTTTCTCCCTGTGTATATATATATATATATAAATGTGTATATATATAACTATATACGTATATAAGTGAGTATATATTTAATGTATGTATGTATGTAAGTATTTAATATATACGTATATGTATATATTAACATGTATATGTAATTGTAATTTTAAATTAATGTAAACATGTATATGTGCATAGTATAGTATATGTTTAATATATATTGTATGTATTTAAAACATGTATACGTATATTATTTATTTTATTATTAAAATGTATAGTATAGAGTATGTATATATATATATGTTTGTTTATATATTTAATTGATGTTTAATAAAATTAGTATATATGTTTAATAACTATTTAATTAATATGTATAGTATATAAAGAAAATTAGTAATGTATAATTTAATATGTGACATATATATTATCTATTTAATTAAATGTTTTATTAGTATATAAATATATACGTATTTTGTTGTATATGTATATGTATATATATATTTAATGTGATTTATCTATATATATACGTATTTAAATATGTATATGTGTACTTCATTTAATATGTATATATGTGTAAATTGGTATAAAAATATATAAAGTTGGTATATATATATATATTTTGTATATATGTATACTTGATATATTTTCAAATATATATATTCTTTGTACATACATTTAATATATTTCTATGTATATATATATGACTGATATATATAAATACGTGTTCTACTACATGTATTTTATATATATATATATACTTAGTATATTTTCAAGGTATGTTTAATTGGTATATATATGTATATCCATATTTTGGTAAATATATATTTATATATATATTTGGTATACACTTATTATTTATTTTGCTATATGTTTAATAAAAACATAATTTTAAGTATATAAACTAGTCAAGATATGTATATTTAGATGATCCTAGATGACCATTATCGTACCTAGAGAAGTCCCGAACCCAGTGTTTTGACTGTGTGTTAGCGTAGCCCTGATGCAAATGTTATATTGTATTATGTTTATAGGACTGTTGGTTACCAGGGGATACTCTGGAACAGGACATCCATAAATACCAGCTAAGGACCCGAGGCAAGTACATTCTCTGATAATTTCCAATTCTTGATAATAGCTATAAGTTCAATGATCTTGAAATGTTACAACTGAATCTTTGACACTGTGCTACACGGACTAGTATAGCTTGGATCTACAGTCATGAGATGTTACCTTGATTTTCGTATCGACATTATACACGACATTTACATTGACATTGACATTTACATTAGACATTGATATTAGACATTGTAAATAATTTATTAGACATTGTACTTAATATATTAGACAATGTTGTGTATTCGTGACGTGTCATGATTGGATCCACAGTACTAGTTGGGGGCGGGGAAATGGCTAGTGAGAAATGTGATCAAATACCCATTGCATAATTAAATATTATTGGTGTCAATCATACCCCCACGTATGATTAGCCAGACTGTAGCTACTGTACATGTCCCAAGCCGATCACATTTTGAAACTACTATTTCAAACACTTAGAATAGTTACAGTTCTCTATTTTAGATCATATACTACATCACCCGTATATGATACTGTTCCTTGTTCTTTTTATTTCCATACATGCACTGACTATATCATATTGCCTGTCTCTCTTAAAAATTGCCATTTCATTTATTTCACTGTCTTCTCAGTAGCTAGCATGACATGTTTTATTGTATTATAGACATTATCAATTAATGGAACTGTTATTTGAGATTGTGCTTTGCTCCTTCCTGACTGGAAATATTTTTCCAGACTATGCCTTAGTGGACCGCTGTCCGACACTTTATGGACCTTATGCTGAGTAGCTGCAGACTTGGTAGTAGTTGTGATTCCAGGAGGTCTAGCTGGAAATTATTATTTCTTGTTAGTTCTTTTAGTAGACTATTTGGTACCGGATTTGTCTCCGGCATTTTGATGATTCTTGGATATTGTTAAGTTAAGTTTTCCTTGTGGACTTGTGTTGTGTTTAATTTTAATTTCTGTTTCGAAATCTTATCGTGTTGTTATCCTGTGATTGAGTATATGTTCATCTATTTGTGTCATCCGTGCCTCCTAATGGAGATTGGATATTTGCGTGACATTAGTTAGATAGTATCAATACCTAGACAGCGTTCTACCGCCGATGCTGCGGCGTAGGCTGGACGTACCCACGCACTCGTGCCCCTAAACCGGGTGCGGGTCGTGACAGAACTCCAAATGCAAACCATGCCATATGGTTGCCACTCCAGAAGAGGACGAGGTGTTGGCTACAGCAACCCGATCAGGGAAAGCCTACCTCAAGGACTTCGGTACGAGCCCGGAAGACGCCCCAGCCACCAAGCCTTCGGGACCCGAGCCTGCCACGCCAGAGACCGGTCCTTTAAGACCAACTCCAGCGGACAAGGGAAAACAAAAGGAAGTACGCTTCGATGTACCTGTGAAGAACATTCCAAACAAAGGTTTAGAGAAACCGTACAACTTTGACATCCTGGCCCAACTGGCCAATACGCCAGCCAGGTTGTCCATCTTCGAGCTACTCAGGCTCTCCCAAGACACTCGTCTAGCCCTGAGCGAAGCGTTGATGCAAGCGGATGTGTGCTTAACCCAGCTCAAGTCCCCCAACGAGGAACCCGTGGCGTGCCCTCAATGCCACAGTGTGATGGAGGTGGTACCAAACATCACTTTCACCCAAGACGACATACTGCTGAAACACAACAGGCATGACAGGCCTCTCTATCACACCGGATACATCGGTTCCATGGAGGTCGACCGGATTCACATAGATCCGGGATCGTCAATCAGCATCATTCCTCACAGTCTGCTCAAACCGTTGAGGATCCCCACCAGCGAACTGGCCTATACCACTACTACAATTATGGGTTTCAACGCTGGAAAGAGTAAACCATTGGGGAAGATTCGCTTGAGAATCCAGATTGGCAACCTTAGATCAGTGGCTATATGCTACGTCATTAATTCAGAGGTGTCCTACAATATCCTGCTGGGAAGACCGTGGATCCACGACCACAACATTGTCCCTTCAACTCTACATCAATGCTTCAAATATGTAGATGCCAAAGGAACGGTGCAAACCGAGTTTGCAGACTTAAACCCGTTCATAGGGGTGGAATCCTACTACTCCGATGCCGTGTTATACTCTCAGAGCCACACGGAAGAGGTAACGGCCCAGACAGAGAAGGAATCCCGTCGGGAGCCAGAAGAACCCTCTGTCAAACAACCTCTGTCGATCAAGGTGAAAGGACGGACTGCTCGTCCAAAGGCCACAGAGCCTATGACCGCCCACCTGAACGATGCTAGGTCAGGAAAAGGGGGTAATCCTTTGGTAATTACCTTAAACAAAAAGCCTCCACCCTTGGTCATCAACCTTCGGCGCGACAAAAAACCAAGGGATGTAAAAACTACTAACGCGGTTGCCAATGACAATAAAAGTCCCCTTTTCCCGTACATTGACGAGATAGAACCAATAGCACAAAAATTCTTGGGAGCTATAAAGGCCTATCATCCATATGTATAGGAAGTAGCATCATCGTCCAACATCGTCGCAACATATGGACCCCATGAGGATTCTATCTTCATCGTCCCACCTACCTACAGCACTCAGCGTCCGATATTCTTCGGCCGTATGCACAATCAACCAGCTATCCAAGAAGATGCTTTCAACGACGATACTGGGGAAATACAGGTTCGCCGATACAGCCCACAAGCGCTTAAGATCATGCGGAATATGGGCTACAATCTGAAACGGAACCAAGGTCTCAACAATGGGAGGGGCAGGCGTACGCCGCTGCTCGGCAACTCTTGCTACCGACAAACCCGCTTCGGGTTAGGATATCCGACCTCCCTTGCGGCTTCTGAAGACGCCATTGCCTCTCCTCAAGGTGGCTCAACGTCCTCCGACTCATCCAACGATCTCGGACAAACATTCTCGGTGAATATGGCGTCGACAGATCCCTTAGAGGCAAGCGAACAAGAATCTGAGTTGTTCGAAAATGACGCTTGGGCTCAACACATGGATACACAGTGGGAATTTTGCTTCGAGCAAAGGGAACCTCCCACTAAAGACGAAGTTGTCCAAATCGACGTTGGGGGTGAACTCTCACCAAAGCCAATATTTATCAGTAACTATCTTCCCCCAGCTGAAAGGGAAGAAATCATCCAACTGATAAAAGAATACGTCGACGTCTTCGCGTGGAATTATGAGGATATGCCAGGCCTCGATCCGAAGGTGGCTACTCACAAGCTCAACATTTCGACCGACTCAAGGCCTGTCAAACAGCACCAACGCCGGTTCCGCCCGGATATGATGGACGCCATTGAAGCTGAAGTCAAGAAGTTGATAGCCTACGGCTTCATCCGTGAAGAGCAACATCCCGACTGGGTCGCCAATGTTGTCCCAGTCATGAAAAAGAATGGGAAGGTGCGTATCTGCATCGATTACCGGGATCTAAATGCGGCCTGTCCCAAAGATGAATTCCCTCTTCCTATCACCGACATCATGATCGACAACACCTGCGGTTTCGAACGCATATCTTTCATGGACGGGTTCTCGGGATACAATCAGATCAAGATGCATCCTGAAGACGAGAAGCACACTGCTTTCCGGACACCACTGGGGGTATATTGCTATACGGTCATGCCCTTCGGGTTGAAGAATGCCGGGGCTACATACCAACGGGCCATGAGTAACATATTCCATGAGCATTTACGCAAAACAGTGGAATGTTACGTAGACGATATAGCCGTCAAGAGCCGCCTCAAAGGTGATCACCTCCAAGACTTGAGGACGGTGTTCGAGCTAATGCGTCGCCATCAACTCAAGATGAACCCTACGAAATCATTTATGGGTGTATCTAGTGGCAAGTTCCTGGGATTTGTCATCACCACCAAAGGCATCCAGGTGGACCCTGACAAAGTCCAGGCAATCGTAGAAATGCGACCACCCCGAAATCTGAGGGAACTCCGGGGATTTCAAGGCCGTCTGGCCTATATCCGGCGATTCATATCCAACCTCTCGGGGAGATGTCAGCCTTTTTCTCACCTCATGAAGAAAGGTATATCTTTCGTGTGGGACAAAACCTGTCAGCAGGCGTTCGAAGACATCAAACGCTACCTCACCAGTCCGCCAGTTCTGGCACCTCCCGTCATGGGAAAACTATTCTTGCTGTACGTTCGAGCAATGGATCATTCACTAGGAGCTCTTCTTGCACAGAAGAACGACATGGGGCATGAACAAGCTATCTACTACCTCAGCAGGATGATGGTCGGGGCCGAGCACCGGTACAACCCAGTGGAGAAGGAATGCTTGGCTCTGATGTTCGCCGTCCAGAAGATACGACACTATGTCACCGGACAGACCATTCATATCATCTCCAGGATCAACCCTCTGCGGGTACTAATGAGCAAACCAAGTGTTCTTAACTCCCGACTCGCGACTTGGGTGATGCTATTAACGCCATATGACATGGTATACGTACCGCAGAAGTCCATTAAAGGCCAAGCACTGGCTGACTTCCTAGCTGCCCATCCGATCCCAGAGTCCTCCAAATTATACGAGGACATTCCCGACGAAGTTGCAGAATGTAACTCCGCAATGGAAACCGACGCATGGCAACTCTTCTTCGATGGGGCCTCCAGAACCGGTCCCAAGGGAAACATCGTCTCAGGAGTAGGAGTCATCCTGGTCACTCCTGATCAGCTCGTCATCTACCGAGCATATTCTTTTAGCGAGCCCTGCTCCAACAATGTGGCAGAATACAACGCTCTGTTAATCGGGCTCCGAGCCGCCAAAGAGCTGGGGGTCGAATCCCTGAAAGCTTTCGGTGACTCTCTGCTTATCGTCAATCAAGTCAGAGGGATATATGAAGTCTGGAATCCAGACCTCATCCCCTACCACCAAGCAACGGTCGAGATAGCCATGACCTTCAAAGGATTCTTCCTGGAGCATGTACCTCGGTCTCAGAATCTGGAAGCGGATGCCCTAGCCAGTCTAGCCGCAGACTTAGCCACTCCTATAAGAAGACAGGATTCGGTAATCCTTCTTAACAGAGACTTATTCTGTGCGAAGAACAACCTTAACATAGAACGCAGCCATGCTGTGAACACAGATCTCCCCGGAAAGGACTGGAGAAGTCCCTTCATAGATTTTGTCGCATACGGAATCTTGCCGGAGGACCCCAAAGGAGCAGTGTCCATCAAGCGACGATCATTACGCTTCTATTACGATGCATCTGCGCAATGCCTATATCGCCGGACCTACGACGGATTACTGTTGAGATGTCTGTCTAACGACGAAGCACAGCAGATTATCCGGGAAGCTCACGACGGCGTATGCGGAGCCCACCAACCCGGTCCTAAGCTACAGGATCGCATCAGGAGAATGGGCTATTATTGGCCTACTATGATCACAGATGCGATACGGTATGCAAAACAATGCAGAGCCTGTCAGATTCACGCAGACTTCGTACACCGAACATCTGAGCATCTGCATCCTACAGTTGCATCATGGCCTTTCGAAGCATGGGGTATGGACGTCATTGGTCCCATTCACCCGTCTTCTTCCCGAGGTCATCAGTTCATACTGGCCATCACGGACTACTTCTCCAAATGGGCAGAGGCAATCCCTCTTGCTGAGGTAAAGGCGTCTAATATGATCAGCTTCATCAAGCATCACGTCATTTATCGCTTCGGGGTCCCCCGAAGGATAATCCATGACAACGGGCCCCAGTTCGCCAGCCAAGCGTTTCATCGATTTTGCGATAAAAATCGAATACACAATATCGCCTCTACGGCATACTATCCAGCTGCTAATGGTTTGGCGGAAGCTTTCAACAAAACCATTATCAAACTCTTGAAGAAGTTCGTCTCTTCAAACAAAAGAGATTGGAACGAAAAACTGGGCGAATGTCTCTGGGCATACCGCACAACCGTACGAACGCCGACAGGCTGCACCCCATTCTCACTAGTATACGGGAGCGAGGCAGTTCTCCCCATTGAAATCCAGATCCCGTCACTCAGGATAGCCGTGGCTAACGAGCTGACTCAAGAAAAGAATGGCCTGTTAAGGCTTCAGGAGCTAGAAGGATTAGACGAGAAACGCCTCCAAGCTCAACAGCGCATCGCGCTCTACCAAGCACGCATTTCTAGAGCTTTTAATCGTAAAGTAAAGGAAAGGGTGTTCAAAGTCGGCGAGCTAGTTTTAGCCGTAAGAAGGCCGATGATTCTTACTCACAGGAGTAAAGGCAAGTTCCAGCCCAAGTGGGAAGGCCCTTATGTGATCGAGACAACATTCTCGAACGGAGCCTACAGACTAGCCCAGCCCAATGGAGACCTATTAATGGCTCCTATCAACGGCAAATTCCTGAAGAAGTACTACGCCTAATCTCTTCCACTCAGGAGGAATACGGCGAGATTCTCGTAATCCGACGAAACTACTTCAAAGAAGAAACTAGTATAGGCCCACAAATCAGTCATGTCCATATCACCTCTGAACTGTATTTCCTTGGAGAATCTGCCATGTCCATATCACCTCTGAACAGGCTTTCCAAGATTCTGACCATCGATTATCACCTCTGATATCGATCGTCACTTCAACTAACACCCGTACTAAATCTAAGTACGCCAGTGGTGTTAGGTCCACAAAATCTGCTACGTCCATATTACCTCTAGCAGGGCTTGTCCTCAAACCTATTTCTTGCACCTAGGTGCGCAAAAAGCAATAGGCCCACAAATCAGTCATGTCCATATCACCTCTGAACTGTATTTCCTTGGAGAATCTGCCATGTCCATATCACCTCTGAACAGGCTTTCCAAGATTCTGACCATCGATTATCATCTCTGATATCGATCGTCACTTCAACTAACACCCGTACTAAATCTAAGTACGCCAGTGGTGTTAGGTCCACAAAATCTGCTACGTCCATATTACCTCTAGCAGGGCTTGTCCTCAAACCTATTACTTGAACCTAGGTGCGCAAAAAGTAATAGGCCCACAAAACAGCTATGTCCATATTAACTCTGAGCTGTAAACTCTAGTAAAGCCTATCACGTCTATCTCACCTCTGATAGTACTTTACCTACAAAACTTGGCCAAAGCACGTTCTATCATGTCCATATGACCTCTGAATAGACGTGCCCTGCTGAAGTTTACCGAGAGTTTATCACGTCCATATTACCTCTAGTAGGGCTTGTCCTCAAACCTATTACTTGCACCTAGGTGCGCAAAAAGTAATAGGCCCACAAAACAGCTATGTCCATATTACCTCTGAGCTGTAAACTCTAGTAAAGCCTATCACGTCTATCTCACCTCTGATAGTACTTTACCTACAAAACTTGGCCAAAGCACGTTCTATCATGTCCATATGACCTCTGAATAGACGTGCCCTGCTGAAGTTTACCGAGAGTTTATCACGTCCATACTACCTCTGATACCACTCTTGCCCTAACCTGTCATTTACATTCCGAAATGATGGGTCCAAAGTTAGGAAAAAGTCTCTTTTTATTCCCAAGAAAGAACAAAATTACATCTGGGAAAGCAAAAAAAAGGACAAAAAAAGAGTACATCATTGCGGCGGAGCAGTCATGTCACGGAGCTGCCACGCTAGCACGGCCATCCTCTCGTTCCTAATGGCCAGAACATCAGCACGGGCCTGCTCCAGCAGTGCCTCGTTGTCACTCGAATGGGACAGTTCGGCTATCGTCCGACGAACGCCCGCACAGGCGCCTTCCGCGCGATCCAGATCCGGCCGCGCTGTGCTCAGTCGACCGGCCACCACATCCAAGCCTGCCAACGACTGGGAAGCCCACTCTTCTGCCTGAGCGAGTTTCTCCCTCAACCTGTGAATCCTTGCTACATTCCCCTCGTGCTCGGATTGGCACGTTGTCTGGAGGGCAAGGATCTCATCCACGGCGGCTTTTCTCTGAATCGCCTCCAGCTGGCGAGTTCGAAGGAGTTCCTTCAGGTCTTCCATCCATTTGGCAAGATGCGCAGTCATAAGACCGTATCTGGTCTGGGCCTCAGCATCAAGACTGCCCTGAGCCAACCACAAATACTCGTTAATGGGTTGTTCTAAACCATTAACCATCGCCTCCAGGGCATCGGCTCCCCCGGAATCACCGAACTCCCTGACAACCCCGATCGAGTACTGGGCAGTTCTCTTCAGGCGCTCGAAATCCAGACTCTTCGCCAACACCATTGATATCATCGCTCCCAAACCGGTGTAAAAGAGGCTGGTATGTTGCTCAGTCAGCGCAACTAAACCCGACTGAACGCCAGGAGAGACCGCGATATCAGCGAGTCCCCCACCAGAGACGATTGCAGACGAGGTAGCCACAGCTGCCGCCTCGACGGTTGGTGCGACCGAAGGCAAGGTCATGGTGACAGGCTCATCCTCCTCTCGAGGCGACAAAACCACTCCGGGCGAGCTAGCCCCCGAAGGTGTTTTCTCCTCAGGATCAGGTGCCTCCGTATCACCACCAGGGGCCGGAGCAGAGCCGGAAGGCGGCTCAACGCTACACTCCCCGTGGGCTCCATCCCCTGAGAAGAAAGGACCCGAAAGTTGACATCAGTACAACGGTAACCTTTCTAAAAGAAGACATGAAAACGATATTTACCCGGGGCCAATGGTATATATGGCGCATCTGCAGCCGAGGCAGCTAAACCTCGCTCTAAGGACGCAATGCGAACTATCATACCTGGGGAAGGAGGTGGACCAACTGACACCTCCCGGAATTCCTCCAAATCTCCACCAAGACGCGGTCAAGGTTCGTCAACTGGAATCTCGCTAGGCACAGCAGGAGCTTCATCCGTTGCGGGTCCAGGGAAGGATCCTCCCATCTGCCATGGCCACCTAGGCGATCTCGTTCCACTACCCGGAGCAGTAGCCACAGCAGCGACCCCTAGCGAAGATCCTCCGGCGCCGCCAACCGAAACCATAGAGGGTCCCTCTCTAAAAGGCGAGGAACCTCCAGCCAAAGACTCATCCCCGACATGGGGAGATGTAGGCCCACTCCCGGTAGCTTCGACACCAAAAAATGCGGAAAGGACGAGCAACTGTCTCCTTCCTCCTCTTACGAACAGAAGCCTCCTTAGGAATAGGAACCCTTCGCTTCTGAGGAACTACCAAAGCCCCCGCAGGCGGAGGCATTTCACACCCTGGCATCGACTCCAGGGGTTCATCCGGGGTATCAAACTCCTCACCCTCATCGGGAGAAACCGAGGGAACTTCAACTCCTCCCCCGGCAATGGGAGAGGATACCCTAAGACTTCCGCGTATGTCGAAATCGTAGTGGAAGCTGTTGATCGCCACGTAAAACTGGGCGTAAGAATGAAGGATGCGCAGCTCCGTAGAGGGGGTGACATCCGGCACGACGAAGGCTGCTCCTGTGCAACCCGTGGTGAAATACCGCCATCCTCTGGCTCCATCAATGAGCCCGCCTCTGGACCTGAAGCTGGTGACGGCATTGCCCACGTGCAGCTGGCCGTACCCAAATTGCCTAGCGAACCGACTAGGCAAATAAGGCTCGAAGAAGCAATGGTCTTCACTCCTGTACAGGAGATGGGAGGTCTAATGCAGACCAGCCAATTAAAAGCCTCCGGAGAAAGATCGGTCTTCTCTCTACCCGAGTCCTCAAGCCTCATCCCTAATTGATGGCGATCTACGGGAGGGAGAGTACAGAGGAACTTCCAGCCATGGCTGAGGTTCAATGCCAGCCGACAATCTAGAACGGTGTCCACATTCCAGGGAGAATCCTTGTAGTTCAACAAGAAATTTCCCCCTGAGCTGCTACCAGAGCCAGGAGACATCACCCGGGGATTGTGCAGAATTAACCAACCCATCAGATACAGGTATGGTAATTCCACCCTGGGAAAACTCTCACGCCGGGCTTCATCAGCAAGCAACCCATCGGTCAGAGCTCTCAAGCCCGTCTGTATACGGCACACCATGGCAGGAAGCAAGCCCAGTCTTGCCCCGAACACCAGGCGCACTGCCGGCCACAAGATGTTCCGGTGAATGCGGTCCGCGGACGCAGTACCAGGCACTACTACTCGACGCAGCCATAACGAGAGGAAACCAGCCAGCTGGGCTTCCTTGGATAGAGACCTGCGACAGCGCCTCAGGTAACTACGGGCCGTAGTACCTTCAGGGTACTTCCTTACCCTCTCAACAAGGATCTGGTCCGAAGCTTTGGCCTCCTCCATAAGGCCATCCATAACCTGGGCACTAAGCACGCCCAAACAGTTCACGGGCTCGTTCTTTCCCCCTGAAACTTTCTCCAACCTGGCAGCTCTAGCTCGGTGGAAGAAGAGGTAGAACATCCACTTGGTAGTGTGGGCCAAACCAGAGGGCTCGTTGTAAAAAGTGGTACAGGCGAGATATTGGCACATCAGCTCCTGATACACATCCGCCACCCGAGGGTCCAAATCCCCCAACTCCCGGTTGGTGGGAACATACTCTTCATACGGGGTATCCCCCATCGGCAGCCTCGAGACAACCGCCATCTCATGAAGGGCCAATCCCAACTCCCCCAGTGGAGTGGCAAAGGTCCCAGTGAGCGAAACGTATCGCTCCATCAGTGCCAAGAACAAATTAGGGTTGGGAGGCAACCCGACGCTCGTCGCGCTCACAGCGGCATACAACCCAATGCCCTCTAGCTCTTGTCGAAAGCGCTTCAAGGCCCAGTTAACTAGGCTGGTCCATCGGAGGTTTGCTGGGGTGACCCACCCATTACACCGAGGATTCTCCTTGGGGTACACCCCACCTCGTCCCATGAAGCTGTTACAGAAAGTCGACAGTTGGACTGGCTGGATCACAGAGCTGTCTTCGCTCGGGACGCCACCCGGGTACAATCCCCGGAACAACGTCACAGGACCAGAAGGACGACTGACAAACGATCCCTGGTCAGCTCCTTTCTGATGAAAGATCTTCCCCGGCTTGCCATGAAGATCGGGAGTCAACGTCCACGATATCTCTCTGGGATGAGTGGCATGGAAGAAAGCCGAGATGGGATAATCCCTCGGCATCGTCGGCAGGTACAGAACCAAGCTCTCGACAGCAAAGACCCAAGGTTCCCTCTTAGGCTTCGTCTGGGACCGCTTGTCGATCATGTCCCCGAAAAGGAAAGCCGGCTTTATGTACCGCTCTCCGTCTACATACGTCAGGGGCTCCCCATTGATCATACTCAGCAGTGCCCGCTCGCCCTGAGCCGCCAACAAAAATCCCCTTCCCTCAGGATACTGGGATCCGGAGAGGGGAAATGCCACGCGGGACAAGTCCTCCAGGTAGTTCGAGTGCAGCATCCCGGCGGAGGAACCCATCACCTCGGTCAGCGGAGACTCACCCAGGTTAACTACAAAGGTGCAAAGAAAGTATGTCATTACAAAAATCTTGCACAAACATACAAAAACCAAAGAAACGATAAACTGTGCTCTACGCCAGGATTGTACGAATTCGGTTATTATACGCCGGGAGTCCCCTCCACAAATGTAAAATGCTTATTTTACGACATACGCCAGTTTTCGGTAGCCAGAGCTTCTACGCTCGGAACTACGAAAATATGGCGCCTTTACGCTGGCACACGAGAAATGTGGGCGTAAAAGATGAAAATGCCTCCGTGCATCATCTTCCTCCGAGGAGGCTATCAGCACAGAAGACGACCTAGCGCGGTCACGTTCAACGTGTGCGAAGGATTTTCGTTATTCTTGTCATCCCAAAGGATCTACCTCTCAGACCGGGTACGCTACCCGTCGGCGGGATACTTTCGGAAGGAAGTCCACCTTGCCCGACCGAAGACTCCCTCGCTGGGGCAGTAGGAGAAGAAGAAGAACCTATGCTCTTTCCCTTAGCGGAGGAGGTTTATTTCGTCGCCATTTCTGAAAGCTCGAAGTGCTCAGAGAAGGAATGAAGGAGAAAGCTTGAACAGTCAAGAACTCTCAAAGACGGATGAAAAGTTTTTCTCTCCAAAACTTGGGATATATATAAAGTCCGGATCGACTCCTCGAATCCTCGGACGGACTCCTCGAGACCCTAACCAAGTCTCGCATTAATAGTCGGATATGATTGGGTGCTATGTCAACCCACTACCCTTGAAAGACAGACAGTCAGCGAATTCGAAAAATTCTTCGCGCAAGACAGTTCAGCAGTTCTACGCTAAAGGAGCTTTCTACGCTCGACAGCAACAGATCTACGATTTTACGCTCGCAAGCTACAAGTCTACGGTTTTTCTCGCCCGGATGCCTTTGTGCTCGGTAGCTTTTACGCTCGAGAGGCGACAAACCTACGGCTTTACGCTCAGCAGATACCAAATCGATAATCTCACGCTCGGTGGTGCTCAGTTTACGCTCAGAAGCAACAGATCCGCAGAACTTCACGCTCGAAGAAATTCTCTTTTCAGGAGCTACAGATCCACAAGTCCTACACTAAAGGAGCTTTCTACACTCAACAGCAACGATTCTACGGCTTTACGTTCAAGCAGCTATAAATCTATGGTTTTTCTTGCCCGGATGCCTTTGTGCTCGGTAGCTTTTACGCTCGAGAGGCGACAAACCTACGACTTCACGCTCAGGAACCACAAGTCTACGACCCCATGTTCGACGGTGTTTTATGCCAGACGCTACAGACTGAGGATTTCACACTCCGCGACTTTCCGCTTATCCAGAACAGTCCCCGACCCGGTCAAGTGCAAAGAGTTCACACAGAAGATACTCGTTCTTGACCCCAAGTACCCGAAACGGACAAGAAATTACTCTTTTCGGGTCCCAAAATTGGAGGTTCATCCGAACTCCAGTCTGAACATCTCGTTTGTCAAAAATGACAAAGCTCAGCAAGATCCTCGACCCTGTTTCAAGGGAGTTCCGAGAGATCATTCTTAAAGACGAAGACTGAACAAGCTCTGCTCATCAGAAGCAGCAGTTCAGAACTCTACGCGGTTCCTTAGTCCTAGCAACAGGACAGTTCTAAGTGTTCAAAATGCTAAAGCAGCGCTCTATGCACTATCCGCTGCACATGAAGAACAGGACAGAACCTCGTACTCTCTATACAGGGTCGCATAAAGTATCAGACGTGTCGAAGCTGCACACATTCAGACTTCACAGCAACGTATGGCAAGTGATCATATGAAGAAAAGACGACTTTATTGAAGATTAAAATCATGATTACATATGAGGGAAATCCTGTCTACAGGGGTTTTTCTCTACTTTTCATGATTACATATGAGGGAAACTCCGTCTACAAAAGACTCCCTCGTCGTCGGAAGATCGCCCAGAAGCTGTCCTGACAGATTCTCGCGCCGATGCCGGTCTTCCTCTTCCTCCATGGCTGTTCATGACCACCACAGTCATGAACAAGAAGATCCTCCATTCGCCATGGCCGATCTAGTTGGGGTTTCTTCAAACCCAACCCAATCAGGACGACAGATTACGGTTTGTCCGGTCTCGTCCGTAGGGGTCTCAGGAAGAAATAAACAGTCTACGAGCTGTGTGGTCTAATACGGCCCTTCCTCTCCCCTGGTGCAACGCCATACAAAGTTGCTGATTATCCCGAGCAAGGGAGGCTAAGATATCCTTCCATGATCCATCGCTGAAGTGGACACTTGCTCGAAGACGCCGTCTTTTTCGGCTCCCAACATGCTGGAAGAACATGATCTCCTTCTTCCTCAGATCGACCCGACGAACTCCGGCGATCATTTTAGCATGGTGATAGAAATATGGGGAAACAGGTTAAACCCCCCACCTTTTTATAGGCAAAAGAGATCACAGCGGTCCCCAATAAATCTGCCATAAAGGCCGCACCGACCGTTTCAACGCTCCATTCAGAAACGTTTTGAGTCACGAGGGGCCATTCATGCTTCATTCAAAGCGTTTCAAATTCCAAGGAATTTAAAAGCTTTGAAGGGGGTCTTGTAGAAGCATGAAAAATACGCTGGAAAAAGCTACGCGGCGTATTGATACAGAGCAGCGCAAGCAAAGGCCTTCAGTGCCATCAGGCGTAAGAGCTCAAGGGTGCAGCGCGTCCAAAACCGCTTCGGCGTAGACGGGACCCCCTCCATCGCCTCCAGGGCGTAAAAACTCAGCCGCTCTCAAAGCAGCATTAAAATAGCGTACGAGGAACGCTTCGTCTTCCCCGAAATGAACCTGTCAAGTCACGCAGTGAACCTGGCCTCTGACTCCTGACAAAAAGTGCTGCACGATGACCCAGACGACGGCTGGAAACAGGCACAGACCCCTCGGGACGCACACCACAGTATGATGGCGGATCCCTGCATTTAATGCAGAGGATTGGGTTAAGATACCACCGAACCGTCGTTTACTAACGTCCCCTCAGCATAAACCGTTCTTTTGCGCACAGAGGGATACGCTGCATTATTTTACACAGGCAGGCATAAGCCGGTTTACGCTCCGCAGTAGACAAACCGCCTGCTACGTCAAAAGCTGCACATCGTACGGGGCTCGAGGCACGTCTCTACGTCTAATTGCACAGAGCGGTGACAGGTTCAGTCAAGGCACGTCTCTGCAACGGATGCACAGAAGGGCTGCAGACCTTCGAAACACGTCTTCGCATTTAATGCACAGGATGATGGCAAATCTCTGTAGAAGATTTGATTACATCTTCGAAAGCCGTGATTCCGGCTAAGACGTCCACGTCAGCACTCGGGCAAGGTACGCAGCGGCTTCTACGCCCATTCAAGACCTGCGCCCCTTCGGCTCTCAACGCCTCTCCGGCTTCAACGCCTATCCGGCTTTCAACGCCTCTTCGGCTCTCAAACGCCTCTCCGGCTTCAGCGCCTCTTCGGCTCTCAATGCCTCTCCGGCTTCAACGCCTCTCCGGCTTCAACGCCTATCCGGCTTTCAACGCCTCTCCGGCTTCAACGCCTCTCCGGCTCCTACGCCTACCCGGCTCCTACGCCTATCCGGCTTCTACGCCTATCCGGCTTCTACGCCTATTCGGCTTCTATGCCTATCTGGTCTCTATGCCAGGGTGACAGTCATTTGGCTTCTACGCCAACCGTTTCTACACACGGGATACTTACCTGCGTGGCTCTTACGCCGTGATCTTCGTAGCAATAGTACGCGTTGTGTTCCCTTAGTTGGACCCGCGTTATACGCTCATTCAAAAGATCATCCATACGCAGGCATTGGTTACTTTAACCGTTGTGTAAAAGGGTGTTGTACTTCCCACTCCTCGGTTTTTATACCGACGGAGTGGTCACTGTCACCAAAACTCTATAAATAGAGACCCCTATCAATGGGGAAAAAAGAGGCGGAAAAAGAATTATCATCCAGGAAAGAATTACCGTCCAAGGAGAGAGAGAGAGAGGAAGAGAGAGGGAGAGAGAGAGAGAGAGAGAGAGAGCCCGAAGAGCAGGCAAAGAGCAGGGATCGACGATCTTGGCCTCGTGCGTCCAACCTTTTCTGCAACCTTCGAAGCTGCTTCCTGTCTTCCACGGCACTTCTTCAACATCGTGTGGTCCAAGGGCTAAAGTGATCGACCGCAGATCAGACACCTATAGCAATTTATACCCAGATTAAATAAATTGTACTCCCACATCCTCGCATAGGATTACATTGTACAAGTTTGTTTGTAAACAGAAGGGCACGGGTTTCGCATAAACCCCGTCATTGAAATACAATTTCATTCCTTTCGTTTAATACCACAAACAACGGTATGATACGATGTGATACAGAGCTCATTTGTGGTATTTTGTGCAATCTTCCTTTAATTTATATTATAATTAGTGGCATTAGTATTATTATTATGTAATGAATAGGTGGGAATAATATTTGTAGGAAATTAGGAAATTTGACACTTGGTTGGATAGGCATTATAGCGTATCATATATACATTGCTTGATAAATGTTTGGTTAAATGCCTATTTGTTTATTTTAGCTTTAGTTCTCAGATTTGCACATACTTTCTCTCTCTCTCTCTCTCTCTCTCACACACACACACACACACACATATATATATGTGTGTGTGTGTGTGTGTGTGTATGTGTGTGTGTTTATATACCCATGTGTAGGTGAGTTGTGCGAGTATTGTGAACTTGTTGAGAGAGTGTGTGAGTTTAATCTTATGTTTATATTAGAGAGTGTGGGTGTGTTATGTGCTAAGGGAATAATATTAGTGACTTGAAGGTGTGCAAGTGCACAGCAACACCTTGGTGTTGCTTGCTGTTGTTGATGTTGGTGTTTGTTGTTGAGATGGTTGTTTGCTTCTTCAGAGCTAGGTAGCTGCAACAATGGTTAGATAAGGGATCTTGAGGGATTGAACAAGATAGTGAAGGAGAGTCTTTACCTCAGTGTGATAGTGCACTGTATGCACTGTCTGTTGGTTGCAGCAAAATGCAAGAACTCCAGTGGCATTATTGGGGTTAAACTCTATAAGTGTTAAGTTAGTTATTAGTTAGTAGTTATAGATATGTCGGTTATTATATTAAGTTAGTATTCATTTAGTGTGTTGATACGAGTAATGTCAGTATCATATCATGTGTGTATCAGAGGACTGAAGTATCGGGTATCAGCTAAGCGATTAGGGGAAAGTTGAGTTGGGGCTGATCATTATCAGTGTATAGGTAATAAGTGACTTGATGGTTAATAGTTAACAAATTATAAATTGAGAATATGAAGGCTTGTGCACCCGAGTGTGAGTCACAGCCTATGCAGTAGTTAGGAGAATAGTTATACAATAATACCTTGTGTGATGATGAAAGCTTGAGTTTGGGATCGTAAGCCTGCTGCAGTACAAATTTTCTGTTACACCAAGAAGTATGAGCATATTTAGGAGTGCTCAGTTTTGTCACAACCCGCACCCTAATAATCAGGCACGAGTACGTGGTTACGCCCAGCCTACACCGAAGAATCGGCGATAGAACGCTGTCTGGGTCATTTCTTGTCACGCCCCAGTCCCAAAATATCGAGGGACTAGACACGTGGCAATGGCCAGCAGCACACACTGATGGACAAACCCAATTTATTGGATCCATCAGGGCGTACTTAAGCTGTAATACAACAATAAGGGTCTACTAATCTCATCCACAGAATAAATACAGCAATATCAATAGAGTGTAATATAAACATCATCAAGTCTCAAGTAAATAAATCAAAGAACAACCCGATAACAAGTCTGATGCAATTGTTCATTAAACAAGAATGTAAATAGCAACACAGACTGAGTATAGAAGAAATATATAATCAAAAAAATCCATGGCAATCACCTAGTCCTCGGTTCCTGATTATGCACCAATGTATGCACCTGTTCCTGTTCCTGCTCCTGCTAATGCTCCTGTCCTGTATACCTCGGGATCGATCTCGTCTGCTAATCCTGGGGACATAATCCGAATCCAGGTCCTCAGGGGACATAGCAAGGTACCAAATAACTCATGCCAAAATAAATACAGTGCAGCAATAAATGAAACAATAGGGTAAACTATATAACCAGCTAAGTGATATGCAAGTTGAGAGCATTACTAGAACTCAGGCTGAAACTACTACAAGCTCTGTGTCGGGGAGCCGGTAGCAGTGATATCACGTAATGGGCCAAGCTCGAGTTTAGAGTCTTGAGCACCGCATTAATAAGGGATTTTATATATATAATCAGCCTGTAGCCTGTGTGTCTCTCCCCACCAAATGTAATCACACGTCTCATGTCCATGACAATAAGATCTAAGAAAATAATATCTATGTCATGAAACCTGCAACCTACACAGAATCACCTTGAATATTTTAGGAAGATTCTGTCACATAAATAGTGTCAGGTGTCCTGGGTTATGATGTACTTGATAAGACAAGTACGAGAATGTAAAGGGTCACGATATCCATCTCTAGGTGACGTTACACAACTCTGCATACGGTGTTGGCACCCGACTATTAATCGAATGCTAAGTAAGTCACACGGTCCTAGGTTAAGCATGTACAATAATATATAAATAAGTCAAGAAAATAAGTAACAAAACTACAATGTTGGCAAGGTACACTTGCCTGGGGTTCTGACTCCAACTGTAGCTTTGGCAGCAGCGGGATTTGCAGGTAGTCCTCCGATTGCTGAAATAAACATCACCATCAGATTCAGAAAATATCAAATAGCTAGAAACGCCTGTCCATGAGTCCAATTTGGACACAGGGGCAAAATGACAGTTTCTGGTCAAAGCGGGATCCACATGTGGGCCACTTCGCACCGAAAAATATGTCAGGAACAATGGTCTCCAAATTCATCAAACTTAGTATCAACAAGTCCAGAACGATGATACAAACCCAACGGAACTTCCAGAATTGGATTCCGATGAGCCGATCACAAAATTGTCCGTCAATTGGAGCCGTGGGGCCCACAATACGCAATTTTGTCAACGTTCTCAGAATCAAACCAAACTTGGGGCACAGGACCATCGTATTGCTATGAGTCCGATGGCGTAAGTTTTGTTTCAATCCGATGTGTGTACACAAAGTTACAACGTGTTCAGAAACAGGGCCGATACGGGACGTTGTCGGCGGATACGCGTTGATTCCGGTGTGCACGCACATCCAAATCAACTTCTGCAAAATCTCACACATATGTATCAATGGCGCGCACCTTTCGGTGAAGACCGCACGTGACCAAGTCATCCCGTTTAGCAGGGCGTACTCAGTTCCGGGGGAAAACGGGGTGTTATTTTCCTATTTTTGGATCGCAGTTCGCGATCGCCACAGGACGCGACACACCGAGCGGGTTGCACGGACATCGAGAGGGTTACACAGGGTTTGTGTCACAACAGGCGAAATGGAAAATGGGACAGCGAAAAAAGAGTACCTGAACAGGGATCCGCGGAAACCAAATTTCTCGTGTCTGCGAGGCAACACGACACAAGGGGACACTGTGTCAGGGTACTGTGCTGTGTCTGGGGGCTTCGCCGGAGGTGGCTAGGCCCAGCTGGGTAGGCTTCTCGGGCGTAGGCGGTCGGGGATGGCTCAGGCGAGGCTGCGGGGAGGTGGCACGGCGGTCGGGGCTGTTGCAGAGTTGGACGAGGCAGGGGGCGACGTCGGGGCTCGGGTTGAGCGGCTGCGGGTCGGGGAGAGAGAGGCGGAGATGGATCTGGGCTGAGGTCACCGGAGAAGACGGCTGGGCGGCTAGGGCACGTCGGTCGAGGGGGTTAGGGTTCAGGCGACATCGAGGTGGGGGAGGAAGAGGGGATTAAATAGAGGCGGCCGGAGAAGGGGAAGGTTTCGGATTAGGGTTTCGGTCGGGTTAACGGGTCTGGGTCGGGTTCAATTTGGATCCGACCCGACCCGACCCATTAAGAGTTGGGTTCGGTTCGGTTTAGCACGGTTCGGGTTGGTTTGGGTCAATTGAACCGGGTTTAATTTAGGATTTATTTGGTTTAATTAAAACTTGGTTTTTAGGTCTTTAAAAATGCTTCCGGGGTCTAATAAATTCCCGGAAAATTATCTTATGTCTAGTTTTTTATTTTACACATAAAAAGATTATTTTCATAATATTTTAGCATTATTTAACATCATTTAAAAATCATTTAATTTCAAAATATCTTAGTTTTAATTAATTAAAAATCCCCAAAAATTCTAGAAAATTATGAAAAATTATTTTTAAAATTCCTGAAAAATCAGGGGGTTTACATTTCTAACTATCTAACATCTCAACAATATAATATGGTACCTGTAAATTATCTTAACTCCAAACGGAGGAACAATATGGTATCTCACAAGTATAACTAATCTCAATCACAAAACAAACTAAGGAAGATAAAGCACAAATGGAAAAACGAAGGAAAGAATAAAGATACAATTCACAATCTGAAATAATATACAAGTTATGAATCTCCACAAAGAGTCTAATACAAGGCCAATACGAAAATAAACTAAATCTTCTCGGGCTCTGCAACTAAGCCCTCCTGGTCTACAAGAGTATCCTCTAAAGGTACGCCGTCCTACAGCCCGTAGAATGTGGGACACTGCCCTATAAGCCAATCATCTGGAAAAATATATCCAGTAAGGATTGGAGCGAAGTACACCTCTGCTAGCAATTTTAATTAATTGACAAAAACTATAAACAGTTATAGTAAGTAATACTTGATGAGCAGAAAGGAGAATGAATTAGAGACTGAAATAAACAACATCTATATAAAGAGCAATGGAAGTAAATGTGGTGAGCTAGAGAGCATGGCAATAATGACCGTAAATAGAGAAGAACTAAACTAAACAAATATAATGTGAGTCCAGCACGTGAGATGTGATTCTAGCAAGTAAAATATAAAGCCAACAAGAATGCATTAAACTAGTGTATTTTGAAATACCGCTTTCGACATATAAACGACTAGGGATAAGTATGGCTCACCGCATACTTGGTGTGCGGCTACTTTCATTCCAGATTAGACCAGAGAGGTGATTCCAGATTTTGGGAATGTTTAAAAGTCTACTCGAGTATTTCTCCGCCCGACTAGTATAAATGAATCCAATCCCGACGCGCAAATCAAATATGAGTCCAGCCAGATACAATAGGTGATTCTAGTAGGTGAATCCTGATGTGATGCCAGTAATGAGTCCTGAAGTAGAGGCCAGACAAGTATAATGTATGTGTCGCAAGAAAGTGAATCCATGTAAGTTTCCAAGTGTCGAGAAAATCAGGTAAAACAATACTATAAACCAGAATCATAGTAGATATTAAATAATAAAAACTATCAGAGAATGTACTCGCATGTTGTCCTGATCAAGATGTGTCTCTCGATGCCCAATCTGGTGTCACACAGACCTATATATGGTATGTTGCATCAATACAAGATTCAAGAATAAAAATAAGTTAAGTTGATGCAATTTTAGGTCAATAAGTCATTTCTAGGTCAAACCGTTGAAATCTAGGTTGCAAGAGTCTAACACTAAGTTACTAAGTCTATACACTATGAAACTAATCTATACAAGCCAAACTAAGATACAACAAGGCACTCAAAGAGCCGTATCCTAAGATATGCAAGTTTAATCATATGAAAATATTATTTTAGATATATAAACAAGTCAAATATTATAATACTATATTAATACAAATGAAATAGGATACCTTGGCCTTGCACCAATGCGTATCGCACCTATCTTGATACCTAAACTCAATACCTTGGGTATCGGTCCAATAACTTGGTAATACCTTGGTATCCCGAAGTAACCCAAAACTCTAACATATAACTAATACATATATAATACCCCAAACTAATATGCTAATACACATATACATAAACCTCTGGCACTAGCTATATAAGTGTCTAACTACTAAACAATAATACCACACTACATATATATATAACTAACTACTACTATACAATAACAACTAATACAAATATATTTATATATGTAGCTAACTATTTACTAGCATACTAACATGTATATATGTCTACACTAATATATATATATATATATATATATATATATATATATATATATATATATATATATATATATATATATATATATATATATATATATATATATATATATAGATACTAATTACTACTAGCTAACTCAATATCTCAATAACCCATAACTACATATATACATAATACATATAGCTAGATATAACTAACTCAACATAAACAAGTATATATATATATATATATAAAACTAAACTACTAACCATAACATACCAATTACCTCAACTACTCAATACCTCAACTAACCCAACTCAATGCCCAAATACCTTGACTAAAACTAATATCTTGATAACCCAAACCACTAGTAAACAACTGACCTGAAACCAATACCTCAACTAACTATATAAACTAACAATATAATATATATATATATATATATATATATATATATATATATATATATATATATATATATATATAACTAATTATATACTAACATGCTAACCAAATACTAAGCAACTAATCTGAAACAGGACTGAAACTAAAACCTACTGATACTATGCTTCGCACAGTGACTGATACACTGTGATACTGAAACACTGGATCCAAATTTGAACTGAACGACACTGTGAACTGAACTGGATACTCCTTCATACTGTAACTAGACTGATATTAGTGATCGCTCACTGATACTCAAAAACTGAAACAGATACTAACTGACACCGTGCTCACTTGCTGTGTTTGGACCTACAACACAAAGCCTTACTGCTGTCGTGGTACTCCCCGAGTCCCCTCTATACTGTGTTGCCTGGAACTGCTGAGCTGCTACTGCTACCCTGTACAGTTGTACTAAAAAATGATACTATTCTGTAGGATACTGTACAGTGGACTTTTTGCTGAACACAATATTGAACTGGGTACCCCTTGATACATGTGCTTCCTACTGATGTTGCCCGAGTCCTCACTGTTGTTGTGCTACTTCAAGTTGTTGTGTAGCTTCTGCACATGTTGAACCCTGATGCATGCTGTGCAGTTGCACATTTGGCTGCACGAGTACAGCTGCACAATACTGAAACCAAATGTGTAGGGCCCGAGACCCCCCTCCTTGCTTGGCTGCAAATTGCTCATCTGTACTGATGCATACACTGCACTATGAATGGCTACTACCTTCCACTGTATGTTCCTGAAGATGCCCGAGCCTCCTTGCCACTGCCAACCCCAGCTACACCTGCTCAATGCCTTGCATGAGCTTCCCTCAACCCCCTGAAACTGAGCAGTGCACAGTGACTGATAGACTGTGGTACCTTCAGATACTGTACAGTCTCCTTTGCTGACACTGCTGCACACCTGAGCTACTCTTTCCCTCCAGTTGACTGAGACTACACGAGGCTGCATCCCTCCCTGCTGTAATTGCTACTATAGATGCAATATGCTGCTGCACCTTGACCTTGTTGTCACTGTATAGAATTGCTGCTACAATACTGGAAACGCTGAATGCCAGTACAGTTGCAGTGCTAAAACTACTGCATTGTTTGCTGTGCACAACTACATTGGCCTTTGAATATTGTGGCTTGCTGAAACTGTGCTGAACACTGCTGGCCTTGCTCGATCCTGTTGAGCCTCAATTGCTCGAGTAGATCCTCACATACACTCACACCACCACACAACACAAATACTTATACATAAATACGTATACACACATACACATATACCTATATAACCACTCCTCTATGTATATAAATACACCACTCTATCGATATAAATATATATATATATACAATCACACACATACACACACACACACACACACATATATATATATATATATATATATATATATATATATATATATATATATATATATATATATATATATATATATATATTATATACTCTTATACTCTTATACTCTCACACACATAGATACAAACACGTATATACATATTAACACAAGTATACACACACACACACACACATATATATATATATATATAACTATAACTATAACTAGACACACTAATATATACAAAAACTTCATATACACTACTATATACATATATATAGCACATAAATATCATCTAGATATATAAATATACATGCACGTATAGGAATGAGAACAAAACATCAAACACGTGGAGTGCACCGCACCCGTATCACACTAACTCTATGATACGCTTGCGATACGGTTCCATCACACAACCAAATGTATCCCGGAGGACACGAGCAAGTCTAATACACTAATTATGAACAATAGGTATAGTAATTAGAATAACTACATGTCCGTGTAAAATTAACCCGTTTTGTCAAATTGACGAGATACGGCCAACACGTATCTAATTGTAGACATGACAATAGTCACAAACAAGAAATCATAGGTCATAATGATCTAATTGACCAAATAATAAATACTACATGTGCCAATCTCGAAATTCCTCCAAAATTTGTACCAAATTGGACATAACTTCCACCATAGGTCTCTGATGAACCTAAAACCAATTTCTATGGGTAGCCTATGCATGTAGGTTAGTTTTTCAGGGTTAAATCTTAGATCTAGAGTCTATTAGAAGAGGTAAAACTGAATGTACCTATTAGAAGATGGATTTCCAATGAAAAGTCTTCAAATACAAAGTAGCTCTTCTTCTTGTAGATCTTGGCCTCCTCCTCCTTGCTCCTTGCTTCCTTCTTGTAGAACCTTGACGTAGTAGCCTCAAATAAAGAACAGGGAAGAAATTTAGGTAGAAATTTGGTGAGAAATGGTGAGGGAATGAAGGAATTGGAAAGGAGAAAAATGTAGATCTATTTGGAATTTGAAATAAAATAAGAGAGGCACTCTCTCTCCTCCTAATTATGGCTGCCATATACCCCTCTCCAAGTAATGTAAAATATCTCAATTATCCCTTGGGACCTCTCATGAAGAAATTAATTAGGGAGGAAAGGTTCTAGTCTAATGGCTTCACTAATTAATCCAACCTCCTTAACCATGGGCCTAATTCATGGGCTCAATCTCAACTCATCTAAAAAGTTGGTTCATACATTCTAATAAATGGGTTAGATCCACTACACAAGTCTAAAATAAATCTACAACTAGCAATCAACAAATAATACAACCATTAAATAAATTATGCATGCACAATATTTAAATACAAATAATCCTAAATTTAAAATACCGGTGTCAATTACCAAACTACCCTTAATTGGAAATATGATAGTGACAAGTTCAGATGCAGGCAGATAGCGTCAGTTCAGTTGAGTAACCTGGGTGTTGGTATGGACCTAGAAGTATTTAGTTGACTAAAATTGACCAAGTTTGACCTAGTTTAGCTAGAATAACCTACTATTGACCTAGAACATCATGTTTTAGCTTATTTTAGCATTTTATTACTTTATTACACTATCTGATATAATATTTCTTAAATAGGATTATGTGACACCAGCTTGGGCATCAAGATACACCCTTTGCTCAGGACCAGAGGCGAGTACATCTCTCTGTTAGTTTTTATTTTATGATAGTGTATATATCACATGTTCTAGAACTGTATACTTGATTCTGACATAATGGTTACAAGGACTGGTACTATATGGATCCTATCAGGAGATGTCATCCATTTACCGTGTTCAGCGGATACTCCTTTACATGTATTTTATCGTGTGCATCGGGTATTATTTATTATCTACTTCGTGTTCATACATTATCTCGTGGACACTGTGCCTATATTAATCGTATTCGTAACGTATCGTGATCAGATCCATGAGTATTGGTTGGGGACGGAGGAGTAGGAGTTGGTTATCTGATAAAAACTCCTAGTGTATTCATGTATATGTTGATTACATATCATACGTATAATCGAGTTATCTTATTGCATTCATGTTCAACCTAAATCGATCACATAATGAACTTGTACTTTGAGGCACATTAGCTAGTATTATCTATTTCTATTACTTATAGTCATTTCATATTGCTTGTTCCTTCCAGTACTTTAAATGCTTATTCTAGTTTATTTTCATTTCTTAGTTACTAGTAAATCTTGTATTCTTTTTTATTACCTATTATATATGCTCTACCATGTATTTGGAACTGCTTTCAGAGTTTTATACTTCGCTCCAATCCTGATTAGATATATTTTTCAGATGACTGGTTAGAGGAGATGTGTCCCATATATTATGGGGCACAAGATGGTGAGACAACATGAGAGATAACATCTCTAGTACAAGAGGAAGTAGCACTAGCCACAGAGGAGACTTAGCTTTTATTATTGCTTTATATTTGATTCTTTAGAGCCTTGGCATATATTATTATTTTGGGGACTATTGTGTTGTGTCTAGATGTTAGACTTTGACTTGTATTTGTGTCTCTTGTACTTCTTTCCTTTACTCCATATTATGTTATTTCTTTCTCTAGTTTGATATTATGATTGAGTATTGTTTACCTTTATTATATTATCATATTGTCCTCCAATTGAAGTTGAGATGGCATGAAAGATACCTTGTTAATATTGTGTGTGATGTTAGATAGTATTATTGACCTTGACAGCATTCTACGTCATTATTATGACGTAGGCTTGCCATTTTTTATGTACTCGTGCCCTTATTCTGGGTACGGGTCATGCCAAAAGCTCTGTCACAGTTAGCGTCACTGATGGCTGCCGAAGGAGACGAACTGGAAAAGTACATCGTGGCATCCACTGATGCACCTTCTTGAGATGATGTAATTCCATGAGAAAATATACCTTATTTTCTCAATAAGGGGCTATCCTTGAGTTACTCTATTGTTGCACACTAGAATGCCATATATTCATTAGAATATGGTTTAGGTCTGCACATGTATACACTGGTAACTGTCGTTCACACAGTAGACCAAATCCTCTATAACCAGGATCCAACTTCATAATTCCGGCAAGGAAAAGGGCAATAAACCTGTCATCCTTGGAAAAGTCGAAGGTCACCAAAACTTTCTTTCAGAAGAACCAGAACCAAAATGTGGCAGAATGCAATTTCACCGCTACATCATTAAAACCAAGTGCATCCTCCAGAAGATGGTATACGACTTAAAAAACTTCCAAGGCCTGAACTATGGAAAGGGGTGACGCTTGCTGCTACTATTTTGCTCCTAATGGAAAGCTCGAGTCGTACTACCAAAGAACCGGTCATGGCTTGGGGTACCTTACACCTCCTACAACTCCTGTAGATTTGGAGAAAGAGGACGAACTCCAATCTTACTCTTCATAATCATCCGCTTGGGACTCTAACACTAGCATCGGAGATATGCTCAGACAAATATTGTCTATTAAAAACTTGAAGCACAATGTGAATTATGGTTCGAGCAGCGAGAACCTTCCCCTGAAGATGAGGTGGTGCAAGTTGATTTGGGTTACGACTCTGCTCCTAAACCCATCATCATCAGCAAAAACCTCTCCACAGAAGAGTGTAAATCCTTTATCCAGCTGGTACGAGAATACATCAATGTTTTCGCATGGAGTTACGAAGATATTCCGGGTTTGGATCCACAAATTGCAATGCACAAGCTTAATATTTTGTTGAACACTAAGCCAGTGAAGCAACAACAAAGGCGGTTCCGTCCAGATATTATGAACGTGATCGAAGCTGAAGTGAATAAGCTGTTAGCAAGAGAATTTATTTTCGAATAGCAGCATCCGGACTGGGTAGCTCATATTGTTCCTGTCATCAAGAAGAATGGTAAAATTTGAGTATGCATAAACTTTCGCGATTTGAACGCGGCTTTCCCAAAGTATGAGTTCCCTCTCCCATTCACAGACGGGATGATTGATAACACTTGTGGTTTCGAACGTATATCCATCATGGATGGGTTCTCGGGCTACAATCAAATCAAGATATTTCCATATGAGGAGAAGCATTTCTTGTTTTGAACAACGATAAAAGTATACTATTATACAGTAATGCCCTTCGGGTTGAAGAATGCGGGTGCGACATACCATCGATCAATAAGCACTATCTTCCATGAACACCTGCACAAGATAGTCAAGTGTTATATTGATGACATTGCTGTCAAGAGCCATTTTCACGAAGACCACCTCAATAACCTAACAACCGTATTCGACCTAATGTGAGCACATCAACCCAAGATGAATCCAACCAAGTATTTCCTGGGAGTCTCCAATGACAAGTTCTTAGGATTTATCATAACTTTGAAGGATATTCACATTGACCCTAAGAAGACCAAGGCTATCCTTGATATGCAACCTCAAAAAAAACCTTAGAGAGCTTCACGATCTGCAAGAAAGGTTTGCATAAATTAGGCTATTCATATCCAACCTCTCTACGAGATGTCAACCTTTCACTCAGCTGGTAAAGAAATGAATCTTCTTTGTTTGGACCAAAGAATGCCAACGAGCCTTCGACGACATCAAGAACTACCTCACAGAACCCCTAATATTGGTAGCTTCGGTCATGGAAAAAACATTCCTGCTCTATGTGCGAGCAATGAATTTACTCTCTTGGTGCTTTATTAGTCCAGAAGAGTGACGCAGGTCATGAGCATGCCATCTACTACCTCAGCAGGACAATGATTGGCTTAGAACATGGATATAACCCTATTAAGAAGGAGTACCTCATCTTGCTCTTCGTTGTTCAAAAGACCCATCATTATTTGACCGGGTAAATAATCTATATAATTTATCGGGTTAACCCCCTCAGAGTTATCATATTTAAGCCCGGGGTACTTAACTCCTATATAGCCACATGGACAAAACTACTATCACCTTACGACATGATATTTGTCCCCCAAAAGGCGATCAAGGGCCAAGCATTGGCTGAATTTCTGGCAGCTCATTCGGTGCAAGAAACCTCGAAGCTTTACGACAAGATTCTAAACAAAGTTTTATAATCTAACACAGCAACAGAAAAGGCCATATGTTGAATGTTCTTAGACAACGCTTCAAGAACAGGGCCCAAAGATAATATTATCGCATGAGTGGGGAGTATTGCTTTATCCTGATGACCTGGTCATCAATCGTGCTTATTCGCTTACAATGCCATGCTCTAACAACATGGCAGAATACAATGCCCTCATTATTGGACTCTATTTGGCTAAACAGTTGGAAGTAGACTACTTGGAAGCTTATGACGATTCCAAACTGATAGTCAGTCAGGTTCATGGCGAGTATGAAGTCCATCACGAGGACTTACTTCCCTATCATCAAGAAGAATTCGACATAATTTCTACTTTCATAGGGTTCTTCATAGAACACGTGTCACGACTGCAAAACATCAATGTTGACGTTGTTATCGGTCTCGTAGCTTCCTTGGCTGTCCCGATTAAGACTCATCAATTTGTCACAGTGGTCGAACAAGAACTGGTCTACCCTAAGAATAACTTATTCTTGTGTCTAAGCCACTCTATCAAAACATAAGTCAACGTTAAAGATTGGAGGCTCCTGTTTATAGATTATGCCGTCTATAGAATCCTTCAAGATGACCCGAAGGTGGCCACTTCCGTCAAAATATGCTCCCTCCAGTTTTACTATAATACAACTACTAAGATGCTGTACTATCGTTCATACGATGGACTTCTGATAAGATACCTATCAGACGTAGAAGCAAAATAAGCACTTCGTGAGGCTCACGACGGTATTTACGGCACATACCAACCCGATCCTAAGCTACAGGACCGCCTCTGACGTATGGGCAACTATTAGCCAATGATGGTAGCAGATGCCATTGATTATGCAAAGAAGTGCAAGATATGTCAAATCTATGCAGACTTCATCCACCAACCCTCAGTGTTTCTATACCTGACCATTGCATCCTGGTCGTTTGAAGCATGATGTATGAACATCATCGAGCCGATCAGTCCATCTTCGTCTAAGGGACATCGGTTCATCATGGCTATCACAGACTACTTCTCCAAATGGGCAAAAGCCATTCCACTCGCATAAGTAAAAACATCAAACATGATTAGTTTTGTAAAATATCACGTCATCTACTACTTCGACTTGCCTTGCAGGATCATTCATGACAATGGTTCGCAGTTTGTGAGTCACGCTTTCTTTCGATTTTGAAATAAAAATTGAATCCAAAATATAGCTTCGACTGCCTATAACCCAGCAGAAAATGGATTGACAGAAGCGTTCAACAAGACTATAATCAAGCTACTTAAAAAATTTATTTTGTCCAACAAGCGTGACTGGAACGAGAAGCTTGACAAATGTTTATAGGCCTACAGTACGACGGTCGGAACTCTGACTGGCATTACACCATTCTATTTGGTCTACGAAAGTGAAGCAGTGGTTCCTTTGAAAACCCAGATTCCTTCTCTCTGGGTAGCTCTCTCCAACCAGCTAACCGTCGAAGACAACCATCGTCGGTGTCTACAAGAATTTGAGGCACTTGACAAAAAATGCCTTTTGGCTCAACAATAAATTGAGCCATATCAAGTACGACTTTTTAGAGCCTTTAACAAAAAAATGAAGGAAAGGACATTCCAGATTGGCGATCTCGTCTTAACAGTGAGAAGACCTATGGTCATGACCCACAAGTCGGCAATAAAGTTCCAAGTCAAGTGGGAGGGACCATTCATAGTGCAGAACGTTTACTCCAATGGAGCATACAGGCTTACTAAGCCTAATGGTGACTTGATAATGATGCCAATCAACGACAATTTCCTAAAAAAAATATTATGCCTAAGTTAGGCATGCATGCATTTACAAAAATGTATGTATTATATCTCTTCACCGGCATGTAGTCTAGTCTGCCTCCGTCATATGCTGTAAACATCTTTATCCATACTCGGGAGTCCCGAGTGCGCAATGGATAATGGGTTCTCAAAAATTCTCCCAGGCAAGTAGTTCACGTCCACATCACCTCATAACTATGAGTTGTCCATGTTCCCTAATAGAAGAAAGCAGTCACGTCCATACTACCTCTGACTCGTTTTCTTTTATCTCCATAATATACTTCTCTATGATCACACTCATCATCTACAACCAAGATTCCTTGCCTACCGGTTTGACACCAAAATGTTCCAACCATCGCATGTGATGTCTTCTTCAAGATTTTTTCATATAACTGCTCTAACCTATCATGTTCATATTACCTCTAATATGGTATGTTTATCACAAGTTATGATACTATACTACGTCCATAATACCTCTGGTATAATATTCGTAACAACGATACATACAGCAAAATATAACTTCAAAAAAGAAAAGGTAATTTTTTATTGATATTCAAGATCACAAGTATATTTGGAAAAGAAAGAGACCTCTCTGTGCTACTTCTGGTACCAACATGTGTAAGTTGGCAGCTCAACGCATTCTGGGTCATTGCTTCAGCAAACTCCTCAGTGTAAGCCATAATACATGGAAAATAATTCATACCTATAGATAACAAGGGAGTTTACAACACAAAGATGAGCCTACAGACCCAACTTTGTCGTGTGAAAGGATGCACATAAAAATCCCGGTTGGGAATCCTGTAACCATAGTGGCCATATACAGGGAATAACTATGGTGAACTAGATTGGAAGACCATGAACAATCTTCCGAGTAATATGTTTGTTCATCATGAACAATAGAACTTATGTTATCCTTCCATGCTTTATCAAGACCAAGGTGACCCAAGGAAACTCCTGCATGACAAGTACATACATCAGTTAGAATACTTACAATGAAGGCAGTAAAATAGAAAATACTAGCAGATCAGAAGTAGTGATCCACACACATGGATATTATGTGCATGGATTAAGTGTCCGATACATATTCGTATCTCAGCCCATCATATGTTAAAAGACATGACTCCCCCTAAGAGAGAGGGCCGCATCTATGTGGAAAGTGGTCGTGCATAGCCTTCCAGCGCATGCTTTCGATGAGCGTCCTGAGACAACGTCACCCATGCACCCCGTGGAAGATTTCTGCTATCAGCGCATCTTTATGTCGAAGCCTTTCAGTGACGGCCATGTTTGTGGTATTAAACGAAAGAATAAAAGTGTATTTCTATGACGGGGTTTATACGAAACCCGTGCCCTTTGGTTTACAAATAAACTTGTACAATTTAATCCTATACGAGGATGTGGGAGTACAATTTATTTAATCTGGATATAAATTGCTATAGGTGTCTGATCTGCAGTCGATCACTTTAGCCCTTGGACCACACGATATTGAAGAAGTGCCGTGGAAGACAGGTAGTAGCTTCGAAGGTTGCAAAGGAGGGTGGATGCACGATGCCAAAGTCATCGATCCCTACTCTTTGCCTGAGCTCCGGACTCTCTCTCTCTCTCTCTTGACCTCCGGTTCGATCTTTCTGGGAAGTTCGACCTTGTTCGATCCTTCTTTCAAAGTTTCGACCTTGTTCGATCTTCAAGTTTGAGGTTTTTCGACCTTTTTCCCCATTGATAGGGGTCTCTATTTATGGAGTTTTGGTGACAGTGACCACTCCGTCGGTGTAAAAACCGAGGAGTGGAAAGTACAACACCCTTTTATACAACGGTTAAAATAACCAATGCCTGCGTATAAATGACCTTTTGAGTGAGCATGTGACGCGTGTCCAACTAAGTGGACAAAATGCGTATATCTGCTACGAAGATCATGGCGTAGAAGCCACGTAGGTAGGTATCCCTTATGTAGAAGAGGTTGGCGTAGAAGCCAAATGACTGTCACCCTGGCGTAGAAGCCAAATAGGCATAGAAGCCGAGTAGGCATAGAAGCCGAATGGGCATAGAAGCCGAGTAGGCGTAGAAGCCGAATGGTCGTAGAGACTGAGTGGGCGTTTGAAGCCAAATGGTCTTAGAGACTGAGTGGGCGTTTGAAGCCGAATGGGTGTAGAAGCCGAATGAGCACAGATCTTGAATGGGCGTAGAAGCCGCTGCGTACCGTGCCAGAGTGCTGATGTGGACGTTTTAGCCAGAATTACGGCTTTTGAAGATATAATCAAATCTCTTGCAGAGATTTGCCACCATCTTGTGCATTAAATACGGAGGCATATTTTGAAGGTCTGCAGCCCTTCTGTGCATCCGTCGCAGAGACGTGCCTTGAGAGAAACTGTCACCGCTCTGTGCAATTAGACGTAGATATGTGCCTCGAGCCCCGTACGAAGTGCAGCTTTTGACGTGGTTGGCGGTTTGTCTACTGCGGAGCATAAAACATCTCATGTTTGCCTGTGTAAAATAAGGCAGCATATCCCCTTGTACGCGAAAGAGCAGTTTATGCTGCGGGGACGTCAGTAAACGACGGTTCGGTGATATTTTAACCAAATCCTCTGCATTAAATGCAGAGATCCGCCATCATACTGTGGCGCACGTCCCGAGGGGTCTGTCATCGTTTTCAGCCGTCGTCTGGGTAGCCGTGCAGCACTTTTTGTCAGGAGTCAGAGGTCAGGTTCACTGCGTGACTTGATAGGTTCATTTTGGGGAAGACGAAGCGTTCCTCGTACGCTTTAACGCTGCTTTGAGAGCGGATGAGTTTTACGCCATGGAGGCGACAAAGAACCCTGTTTACGCTAGAGCGGCCTGGACGTACTGCACTTACGCGGATGGTCCTTTGAGCTTGTACTTCACGTTGTGTTTAGCGGAGAAAGCTCTGCTTGTACGCTTGATGGCTCTGAAGGCCTCTGTTTACGCTGCTCTGCATCTGTCACGCCCCAGTCCCAAAAATACGTAGGACTAGGACACATAAGCATGCCAGCCGCATGGATATGGCAACTCCAATGTATGGAAACCAAATCCACACGTACGCTGTAATATGAATATCAAATCCACAAGTGGTATAAAATATATGTCACAAGTCACAGGGTATAATCTAAATCTCATCCACCAAAATCATATAGAAATAAATAACCAGTATCTATGAAACTAGATCTCAATAAGGAGTATCTAAGGATGATAGTTAGATGGAGACAAATCCACTACCAACTCGAATGAAGAGGTAAATACAATATAAGTACAATACCATAATACAATATAAGAATACCAGCTATCCATGACAGCTCGAAGAGAAGACATCCTCGGATCATATGTAACCATCCAAATCTGCGCTCCTACAAATACTCAAGAAAAGATACACCTGGCAGCGGACCAGGTCCTCAGAGCGACGTAACAAGATACAGAAAATACGAGCCAATTTGAATATAGTAAACATGCATATAATTTAAAAATAAATAAGTACGATGTACAAGACCATCTATATGAATGCAAATGAGGAAGACCGTCTATATGAATGCAAATGAGGACAACTTTTCGACGTATGGGCAAGGGTAGGCTACTCGATCTAATCATCACAACCTCACGCTCGTCAGTGGACATCATCAGCCGACATACCGCGGGGGTAGATACCCTCGGACTCCATCAATCGACATACCGCGGGGGTAGCGACCATCGGACATGACCCACCATAGTGCGTGCTAGTGACTACGGTGTTACCAGAGTGGTTAAAAGCCCATACGCCTAATAATTGTCCTCTATGATACTAAGTGCCATGTGTGTGTCAACATATCTAATACATAGTAATGACTGAAAGAAAACTACACATGCAAGAAATATACAGAATGCAATAAATAAACAGAAATATAAATAGCATGTAAAGTACTGTAAACAATTTGGCAAGGTATCTTGCCTGGGGTCCTGCTGCTGGTATGAATCAGAGTCCAAGTCACAGTCCAAATAGCCTATGTATTATAAATTTATCACGTCAAAAGATAATTTATTTTAATTTATTTAATTCTAGAATAATTACTCTAAAATCCTATTTTAATCTTATTATTCTGATTTTTATGTTAATTCCTAAATTTTGTCCAAAAAAAAACTAAATTTTATCAACTCGAGACTCATGGCACGCAAATCGAGACGATCTGTTGACCAAAAAGTCAACCAACATAAACTCAACTTTCATGCATAATTTCTTGTAGATTTCAGCGTCAAAAACATGCTGGAATTTATGGCTCGTCCGAATTTAAATTCGTTTGAGAATTATGGCACAAACAAATTTTGTATTGTGCACCAATGGTTAAATTCTAACCTAGAAGTTCTACAAAATTAACATTATATAAATACTTTGAATTAAATTCTAGGAAAAACATATGTCAATGATCTCATATTAGCTTTCCAAAACTTTAAACGGTTCATGATTATGATTCCTGGTTCTCCCGGAATCGCGAAAATATTGAAACACGTCTATTTTCGGACATGCTGTGCTCTACGAATTTTCTAGAATTTAATACTCATAATTTCGTAAAATAAATTATATAATCAGAAAGCTAACCTCAATATATTTCTAACGCAAGAAACTAGGTCTCGTTTGGAGTCCGGAGCTATGCGCAATGGCTTGTGGAAGATGAAGGAACCCTAGATGGCAATTCTCCAAAATCTCTCTCTCTCTAAGATAATGGGATAATTAGGGTTATAATATATATATATATAGGGATGTACCTGCGGCTGAATGGATATTTATAGGCTGACACGTGTCAGAATCTGATTGGATGGTTTTTGTTATATTATTTGTTTTTGATTTGCCTTTATCAAAATATTATTTAAGTCATTTTAAATATAAATAACACCAAATAAATATTAAAAATAATCATAAAAATTTGGAAAAATTACATAAAATATATTTTGAACCTATAAACCCTAAAAAAATATTTGGAACAATTTTATATTCATAAGTTTACTACTATAATTAGGAGAAGCTCTAAACATTAGTTTTATCCATTTAACTAAAAATAAATACTAACATTATTCCAAAAATTTTGAAATAATTCCAGAAAATATATAATAATATTATAAAATCTAGAAAATAATATGGGTCTATTCTATATTCCTGGGCTTGCACAATAAATTTTACAAGTCCTAAAAATTAGTTATTAGTCTAAATAACTCCCAATAAATAATAAAAGTATTCAGAAAATTTCCAAAAAATTCTAGAAAATATATTTGACTATTTAGAACCTAAAATAAAATTTTGGAATATTTTTAATTAAGTCTGAACATAAAATAAATTCTTCAAAGTCCTAGAAAATTAGTGTTACTAGTTTTTAATTAACTAAAAATTATGGAAAAATCTCAATAATCTAAAATAGCCTAAAATAATTCTAAATAAATATTTATATAAGTAAATATACTAAAAAAATTTATTTTCTAATTAACTAAGAGAATACTCTAAATAAATTCAACATCTATAATAAATATAATAATATAAAATATACACAAAATACCTATTTTGGGTGAGAGAGTTTACAATCTATCCAACTTAAAATAATTTTGTCCTCGAAATTAAAATAAGGCATAATTTGTTAAATCCTTCACATTCGTACATAAGGTACGTCAATCGCAATATCTTCCAAAAATTTAAATAACAAAATCTATTCAAATCTATCGCGATCACTTCAAAATTAAGATAACCACTGTTTAAACAAAATTCAACCTGTCGTAATCTCTTCTCGATTTTTTTTTAAATAATCAATATTCAAATCTAACTCAAGTCTATATGACATCACACATCAAAATTTATATCACCATTTCCAACTATCATAATCTCCTCTAGACTTTGAACAATAAACAATTTTAATCAAATCTTATTCCTATTCTCAAATTAAGAATTTTGTACTCTTCAAATATTTAAACTCAATTTACATCCTCAATATTTCAAATAGGTGACCCAACAATCAAAATTGAACTTTTAATTCAAATCATCAAATTATAAAATTTAAATCTAATTCACCAATTGTTCAAGTCTAAAATTCTATATTTATCCTTAAAATTTAAATTGATGATTCATCCTTCAATATTCAAAATTTAAATCATGTGCTCAAAGTATAAATATTTGGTCCGCAATATCAAGATTTTAAAATTCGTTAAATCCTTATTATCTTAATCCTTCTTTTAAAATTTCTCAAAATTAAAATGACTTGAATCTCTCAATCTAATCTTACTTGATCACAATCTAAAGGAAATTCCTCTCAAGTTGGCAATGCACTGCTACCCAACTTAGAATTTACCCATCTATCACAGAAGGCTATATACTTTAAGAAAAATATTCCTTAATTTATTTACTCATGTCATTCAATTCTCAAAACTTCAACGCCGATTATATCATATATGATATGTCCTTAATTACAAAAGAATAATCCTCAAGTATGTGATCGGCCTACGGGGTATATCTAGTACTCTATGTATATTAAACTTATACCAAGCACGAGGTTTCGTCTTTCCGAAATAAGAAAAGACGGAGATCGATAATAAAGAGTTCAAGGGCGAGGTAATAGAATAGAAGTATCGGGATCAAGGCGTTTAAAGAATTCAAATAGGAATTGTCAAAGCAGTTATGGATTGAAGTCCTATTTTGGTAATGCCTATCCACATGCTCGCATCGGTACAGTTATGTAACGGATATGATATGCTTAGAAATATCTAGAGGGCAAGTACAGGTGTCTACTAGTCAACTATATATCTCAATCCACGTAAAGTATTATTGCGAAGGGCGAATCAAGCGCATTATGGCTAGCTAGACCATAATACACTGATTCTGATTAGACAATTTGTATTAGTGTGGTTGATCAGGCCCCAATAACACATATGTCGTGAACAAGCTCGATATAAGATTAAGCTTGCAAAAACTAGGCTATAATAGCAGCATAATTCAAGGTAGCACAGAAAATATAACACTGGATTATGATGTGAGAAGTGATAAAATAATTCAAGTTCGCAAAAGCAAAAATAACATAAGCAATAATAATAAAAGACTCTACAATCTCTGCAGTTATCATACAACCTCCTTATCTAAGTCGCTAGTCGACCAAATAGGGCAAGGACCTCTAAATTCTATGGTATGAATAAACACTGTCGTCTTTTGCTAGCATGCGATAAATATCATTCGGTTACACTTCAATTAATAGGTCAAAAGACTATATGATACTAGGTGTCAAACATTACGGTAAAACTTCTAACTAACTCTAGTAGTGTCTATACTACTCTCAAGTCTTCTTAATACATCAAGGGGTAATGGTATAACAATCTAAAGATAAGGAATTCTAGGTTCACTAGATATTCTAAACTTAGTGGTGTGTCTATATTCTCGTTGTATTCTTAATAGGTGTGCTACTCTAATTATCATCCTAATAACAGGGGTTCCTATATTCTAGCAGAAGACTATACTCAAGGAACTATTAGGGAAGCACATGAATCAAGCAGGATACAATTGTTCAAAATAGAACAGATAGGAGAAGATGAATCACAGTCAATTGTGGATGAGATCCTATACTCTAGTCCTAGGGGCAGGCTTGTTCGGAACAGTAACGTAACCGAGACAATATGCTCTCGACCTGCATGGGCCACCACAAAAACAAGTCACGCCCCAGTCCCAAAAATACGTAAGACTAGGACACGTAAGCATGCCAGCCGCATGGATATGGCAACTCCAATGTATGAAAACCAAATCCACACGTACGCTGTAATATGAATATCAAATCCACAAGTGGTATAAAACATATGTCACAAGTCACAGGGTATAATCTAAATCTCATCCACCAAAATCATATAGAAATAAATGACCAGTATCTATGAAACTAGATCTCAATAAGGAGTATCTAAGGATGATAGTTGGATGGAGACAAATCCACTACCAACTCGAATGGAGAGGTAAATACAATATAAGTACAACACCACAACACAATATAAGAATACCAGCTATCCATGACAGCTCGAAGAGAAGACATCCTCGGATCACATGTAACCATCCAAATCTGCGCTCCTGCAAATACTCAAGAAAAGATACACCTGGCAGCGGACCAGGTCCTCAGAGGGACGTAACAAGATACAGAAAATACGAGCCAATTTGAATATAGTAAACATGCATATAATTTGAAAATAAATAAGTACGCTGTACAAGACCATCTATATGAATACAAATAAGGACAACTTTTCGACGTATGGGCAAGGGTAGGCTACTCGATCTAATCCTCACAACCTCACGCTCGTCAGTGGACATCATCAGCCGACATACCGCGGGGGTAGCGACCATCAGACACGAGACACCATAGTGCGTGCTAGTGACTACGGTGTTACCAGAGTGGTTAAAAGCCCATACGCCTAATAATTGTCCTCTATGATACTAAGTGACATGTGTGTGTCAATATATCTAATACATAGTAATGACTGAAAGAAAACTACAGATGCAAGAAATATACAGAATACAATAAATAAACAGAAATATAAATAGCATGCAAAGTACTATAAATAATTTGGCAAGGTATCTTGCCTGGGGTCCTGCTGCTGGTATGAATCAGAGTCCAAGTCACAGTCCAAATAGCCTATGTATTACAAATTTATCACGTCAAAAGGTAATTTATTTTAATTTATTTAATTCTGGAATAATTACTCTAAAATCTTATTTTAATCTTATTATTCTGATTTTTATGTTAATTCCTAAATTTTGTCCAAAAAAAACTGAATTTTATCAACTCGAGACTCATGGCACGCAAATCGAGGCGATCTGTTGACCAAAAAGTCAACCGACACAAACTCAACTTTCATGCATGATTTTCTATATATTTCAGCGTCAAAAACATGCTAGAATTTATGGCTCGTTCGAATTTAAATTCGTTTGGGAATTATGGCACATACAAATTTTGTATTGTGCACCGATGGTTAAATTCTAACCTAGAAGTTCTACAGAATTAACAGTATATAAATACTTTGAATTAAATTCTAGAAAAAACATATGTCAATGATCTCACATTATCTTTCCAAAACTTTAAACGGTTCATGATTATGATTCCTGGTTCTCCCGGAATCGCGAAAATATTGAAACACGTCTATTTTCGGACATACTGTGCTCTACGAATTTTCCAGAATTTAATACTCATAATTTCATAAAATAAATTATATAATCAGAAAGCTAACCTCAATATCATTCTAACGCAAGAAATTAGGCCTCGTTTGGAGTCCGGAGCTATGCGCAATGGCTTGTGGAAGATGAAGGAACCCTAGATGGCAATTCTCCAAAATCTCTCTCTCTAAGATAATGGGAT
Organism: Iris macrosiphon; assembly: GCA_036927795.1. Lineage (NCBI taxonomy): Eukaryota > Viridiplantae > Streptophyta > Magnoliopsida > Asparagales > Iridaceae > Iris > Iris macrosiphon. The sequence goes on from JAYESA010000005.1 coordinate 84,750,626, forward strand.
AATTAGGGTTATAATAATATATATATATATATAGGGATGTACCTGTGGCTGAATGGATATTTATAGGCTGATACATGTCAGAATCTGATTGGATGGTTTTTGTTATATTATTTGTTTTTGATTTGCCTTTATCAAAATATTATTTAAGTCATTTTAAATCTAAATAACACCAAATAAATATTAAAAATAATCATAAAAATCTGGAAAAATTACATAAAATATATTTTGAACCTATAAACCCTAGAAAAATATTTGGGATAATTTTATATTCATAAGTTTACTACTATAATTAGGAGAAGCTCTAAACATTAGTTTTATCCATTTAACTAAAAATAAATACTAACATTATTCCAAAAATTCTGAAATAATTCTAAAAAATATATAATAATATTATAAACCCTAGAAAATAACGTGGGTCTATTCTATATTCCTGGGCTTGCACAATAAAAATTAGTTATTAGTCTAAATAACTCCCAATAAATAATAAAAGTATTCAGAAAATTTCCAAAAAATTTTTGAAAATATATTTGACTATTTAGAACCTAAAATAAAATTTTGGAATATTTTTAATTAAGTCTGAACATAAAATAAATTCTTCAAAGTCCTAGAAAATTAGTGTTACTAGTTTTTAATTAACTAAAAATTATGAAAAAATCTCAATAATCTAAAATAGCCTAAAAATAATTTAAATAAATATTTATATAAGTAAATATACTAAAAAAATTTATTTTCTAATTAACTAAGAGAATACTCTAAATAAATTCAACATCTATAATAAATATAATAATATAAAATATATACAAAATACCTATTTTGGGTGAGGGAGTTTACAGCATCAGTATGCTGCGTAGCTCCTCCCAACGTATTTTTCATGCTTCTTCAGGCCATGCGCGTCAAGCCGAGGATATCTGCGCATATTCTTGGAAATTCTTTGCCCCTAAAAAATAGACCATGTGTTGGTGTCTGTGAATTCAAAGAAAGAGGAGACACAAGTTTTTTCCTTTACTTTCCAAAATGGCAGCCGCAACGGAATGGTCGACCATCAGAAGCAAAGGATTAATGAAGTGCTCAACCAGACTCCCCGAGCCAGACCGTGGCAAAGGCATATTAAGAAAGGAGAAATGATTCTCTTTCTCTCTCCAATGACTCCTATTTATAGGCGAAGATGGCCAATAAAGTACCCGAGTAATTGGGCACCAAGACCGCAAAATAAATCTCACATTTAATGAATGAACCCATACCACAGGAAAATAGGAGAGCATGTCAACCCCGTGGCACGTACTATAATTCTAACAACTCAAGGATCGAGAAGAAATGACTCATCGCCCTATTAATGAGCCAAATATTTGCTGCATTAGAAACCTTGATGTACAAATGAACTGATGCACCAAAACTATCCATGCAGCTTCATCATCCATGCTTCTGTTCAAACTATTCCAAACTTAAATTAAGTTAAGTTTGGAAACTTTGAAGGGAGTCTTGTAGAAGCATAGAAAAATCTATACCATGCGCTAAACAAGACCACAAGGCATGCGCAACCATGCATCATATGCAGTCAGAACCATGCGCCATGTGCCATGCACAGGCCTACGCCAAAATATAATCATGGGTCATCTTGGGTAGACTATTTTAAGAAACGTGCAGCGTCTATGTCATCACAATGAAGGTCCCATATGGCAAACACTCTCATGATCCAGTCTTTCATGCACTAGAGCTCCCATATGGCGGTGTTCCCATGCGTAGCATTTCCATGCACTAAAATTATTAGATGGCAGCATTCTCTTAAAGGCCCCACACAATCAAATCTTGTGATTATTAATATCCAAGATCTTCAAATAACCAGGGTATGACACATATCATATAGATTATGGGCATTAGCAACCCTATGATCTTGAATTGCCATGTGTCAGCAATATTCCGACATGTGCATATGAGAGCCGCGTACTTATGAGCATATATAGTTCTCTGAAGGCTATAAATTATGGGCATTTTCCACATATAAAGAGGATTATGACAACAAAAAAGAGAAAAAGAAAAAAATAGCTGGAAGGGACATCAACTGAGTCGCATACTCGCATTCCCGGAGGCCTTGCCATCATCATTGACGTCGGATCATTAACGGAGTAAAGTGATCGACCGCAGATCAGATCTCCACTGTCACACTTACCCAGATCTTTCTTTTTTTGTACTCAAAGCTCTACATATTAGAGTTTTTTTGTACCTTATTTTGTTATACTCCAATCAATACAAAAGTTCATACAGCTTTTTCAATATTCTTTGCGATGTCGATAATTGACTACCAGCAGTTGAATGCGGTAATAGTAAAGAATAAGTATCCATTGCCTAGGATTAATGACTTGTTTGATTAGTTGAGCAGGGCGCTAGTCTTTTTCAAGATAGATCTTCGGTCTGGGTACCATCAGGTGAGAGCCCAGGAGAAGGATATATCACGACCCGCACCCGGATTATCAGGTAATGAGTACATGGGTACGTCCATTCTACGCTGCAGAATCAGGGGTAGAATATTGTCTAGGTCAACGTATAATCTATCACACAATTATATATAACCTGTCAATGATAACCTCTCCATAAGGAACACAATATCTATATATAACAATACTCAATCACAAAGACTAGGGGAAGAATATATGGCACGATGAAGATAAAAAATAGATATAATAAAAGAGATCAAGATACGATATCCAAATAATAACACAAGTCTGAGAGTCTACTATCTCAACTCATAAGAGTATCAGAATATACATCATAACAACCCAAAGTCAACTAGAGACAAATCTAGTAAAATAAACTAGCTAGCCATACTAGGTCACTATGGTGTCTCCTCGAAGGGAGCTAGCTCCTCCTGATACTCCTGATAGCAGACGTCGTCAATGCTAGGTCCGTAGAAAATGGGACAATAGTCCTCTAAATCCTCTGAAAATAAAATATCCAGTCATGATTGGAGCGAAGTACAAAACTCAAAAAGCAGATCCACATACATGGTAGGGAATATATGACGAGCAATAGAAAAAAATAAAAGAATCCGCAAGAATATAAGGAACAAAAATATAGATGAACAATAGATAAATATGATGTATAACTAGAGGGTAATATACTGGAATAAGGAATAAATAATAAGTACAAGGAACTAGAATACTACTACTATGTTTAGAGTACAAGTTCATTATGCGATTGGTTTGGGTTGCACATGATTATTCTATGGTAACTCGATTATACGTGAAGGGTACAATCGACATACACATGATTACGCTAAGGGCTTTGATCACATAACCAACTTCGACACCCCCGTCCCAACCAATACTCATAGATCCAATCATGACATATTATGTACATGAATTTAACTTGAGCATACGACGCACATGATTTTTGAGTGAGCACATGAATAGGTATATGTACAAGGAGTACCCGATACACAGGATAAAGTACACATGAAAGAATACCCGATGCATATGATAAAGAGATAACATCTCTTGACGGTATCCATACAATACTAGTCCGTGTAATAATGCGTTAGAATCAAATATTAACAGTTCTAGAATAAGCGATATATATGCTATCATGTAATGAAAACAATCAGAGCTATGTACTCGTCTGATATCTTGAGCAACGAACGAGGATCAAAGTCCAAACTGGCATCACTAAGACCTACTATAAATTTTTAAAGTTACTTGGTGTTCTAGAATGATAAACATATTTAAATGAGTTAAATATATGCTTATAGGTCTTTTCTAGGCCAAACTAGTCAAACTGGCCAGCTTTAGGTCAAACCAATCAACTATAGGTCAAACTAGTCAACTCTAGGTCTAACTAGGGTACTTGACTAATATTAGCTATAAACTAGCTAATACGAGTGAAATCCACCTAAACTAGTTAAATAATACTAATATCCAAGATATAGGATACTAGGATACCTTGATATCCATATACCTTATCTCATATATATATATATATATATATATATATATATATATATATATATATAACACCTTAGAGTATTCGTACAATAAACCAACCCATTACCTAACCTTCTCATTAGCAAGTGACAAATGTACTTGATACTCAAATACCTCACTCTCCTACCTTGATAATATCTCAAGGTAACGAGAATGACTTCTACCTAGTATTAAGATACTAACTAACACCCCATCAACTAATCACTAAATCAATTAAATATTTTACTTGGTAAACTAATATCTAACTTGCTACACTAACAACATATCCATCTAACCCCTAACTATACTAATACCAATATGACTTCTAATAGGATACTAAAATTAACTAACCATTCAATACTAACATCTAATTTATATGATACTTAAGTATCTAACTTCTAATATACTAACATCTAATTAATACTCAACTGAAACAAACTTCTAATCTCTAACTACTCAGGTATCTAACAATCCACTAACAACAACTAATTAGATACTTACTATCATCACACTAACATCTAACTTAACATATATATATATATATATATATATATATATATATATATATAATACTTATCCTTCTCCCTCTCTTCTACTGCTACTAACTGCTGCTGCTAAATGCTACTGCTACTGCTGCTGGCAATGCAGCTGCTGCTGCTGCCTAATGCTGCTGCTGTTGCTGCCTTTAACTCTCATATCTCCATATTCTACTACTACTCCCCCCTCTTAACTGCTTCTAATTCCTCCCCCCTTCTCACATCAACTCCTACACACACAAACACATATACACACTAACACACACACTAACACACACATATATATAACTATAATGAGTAAACCAATCCATACACAAGTGTAAAATTAAAGAACAAAACCAAATAACCAATTTATCACTTCGACAAGCACTTGGTGTGCGTCTCACGATACACTCATGTTACATACACCAAACCTATCTAACTTAACCTAAATCCTACCCCAAGTTCTAATTAGCAATTAGAACCTATTTTAAGTGCTAACTTATTAATCCTAGGGTCATGACAAAATTTTACATGTGTATGGCACCCATGTCGAAGAAGAAAAAAATTCTATATCACCCGTATCACCAAAACCTCATGACACGACCTACTCGTATCCATTTGTGGACACATACCTAGCCTCATAACACTCTAACAAGTCCACTTAGGTCTATCTAACCTAATGACAACCACTTGGGGTGCCAATCTTGAATTTCCCAAAAGATTGACACAAAACCCTAAGTAAAAGTCTCTAAATGGGTCCAATGAAGCCAAAGCTTCTCCCCATAGGTAACCCTAAGGCATGGGTAGGTTATAAATGGATTATTATACTATTTAAAAGCAAATACAAAGGTTAAAATCAGATTTTATTTCTTTGAAGTTGGAATCCCAAGGCAAAGTCACAAATAACACCAACTAGCTCCAACCTTAGCTCCAAAGGCTCTTTCTCCAAAGCTCTTGCTCCAAACTAGCTTATAGACTCAAAGGTGAGAGGAAGGAGAGAGATTAGGGTCAATTTAGTAGAGATTTTATGGTAGGATGGAAGGGTTTGAGGAAAAGCATTAAATTTGGGTGGATGGAGACAATGAATAAGAGGAAGAAGAAAGAGAACACCCTCTAATAGGGCCGACCACTCTTGGGGGGTTAGGGTTAAGTCAAAGTGAAATATCCATGATACTGTCATACCCCAGTTCCAAATATAAGGAACTGAGTCACATGGCATTGGCCAGCGGGTACACTCCGATAGGCTTCCCAATCTAATGGACTCGTTGGAGTGCACCTAAGCTGTAAAGTACAATGATATAATCCAATATTTAAACATAAGCAATATAACTAATCTCATCCACAAACATAAGAATATGAAACACATAGAGAAAATAAGTCTACTAATGTGCAGAAAGAAAAAAAATAAGTCTAAAAATGTATCATAATACAAAACGGATATAGTCACACGGAGACAAATTCGCTAATACAAGTACTGAAAGAAATGGAGCAATAAGATAACTATGACCGATATCTGCCAACTAGATAATGATATTGGACCCAAAGTGAAGTCATTACCGGTGATCAAGCGAAGTCCTCGAAAAAAATGTCGTCCTCTGCTACAAGTCCTGTTCCTAGATATACACCCGATCCGTACTCCTCTGGGTAGTCCTCCTCGAAAATACCTAGAAGGAAACCAGGTCCTCAGAGGGACATAACAAGGTACAAAAATAGCGTGCCATAGTAAAACAGAAAGGAAACATGTGATACGCCGGTGTAATCTAGAATAACCACCTAAGTGAGACACAACTTGAAGACAATGTTTGACATGTGGGCTTTTTAAAGATAAATCTGTAGCTCCGAGGCACAGAGACACACGGTGCATACACGTAGCTCCGAGCACAGAGTCACATAGTAAGTACTACGACTCCAGATACTAGATCTCAACGTATATATATATATATATATATATATATATATATATATATATATATATAGCATATGTGAAATAGCCCAAGCGTCTAGTAATCGTCTTCCCCTTCCAATATGGTAAACGAGACGCATCCGCAGCTAGCTGAGCCTGAACCTCTATCTAACAGTCTCGTCATACTGAAGTAACTAGCACCAATCACGATCCTATAGTCATCACAGGTTCCGGTCATGCTGACACTATCAGGATACAGGAAGTCTGGCACGATGACAGTGTCTGAATGTGTCATATGCTTCCGATATAACCAAGTAGGTACATAAAGGTATCGAGAAACATCTAACAATCGATACTAGATATTATTGACGAACGTCTGCACCCGAATATGACCCAGATGCTAAGTAACAATTTTGATCCAAAGCGCACACAATATAGAGATGTAATAAACAAGAAAAACTGGAACTGAGTTACAGAATGGCAAGGTACACTTGCCTGGATTAGGATGCTGAAGGAGGGGCTCCGGTACAACGTCCAAGTCCAAGGATCCCAAAGTACCTAGAGAATGAAGGTAGAAACAATTTTAGATATAAATATTTATATTTGTAATAATACCTAGGAAAATATTACTATATAACCTTGGCCTAAATAATAGGGTTCAATATTCCCTTGTAAACTAGTATGGTACCCTTGCTGTTAAGGAGGGGGTTCAAAAAATGTTATTAATATCCATGGTAGTTAGCTAGGACATAATACATTATGCTTACACCCATTCTTGATACCACGACATCATTCAACCCAGCCTTATAGTGTATATTTTTAAGTATGAAGTGTGCTAGGTTCTACAACTCCTACATTAACCTATGTGTGTATCATGTCCACTGAAGAACTTCCCAAATAAAATGCACACAGCCATAAAACACACACATAATGCTCCTCCCATATCTATGAAAACAAAAAGAACCTAGCTATTAGAACCCCATATTCCCAGAGCCTACATTCTAACCCTAGCTATTAGAACTTAGCTATTAGTAGCAGCCGACGATGATGGTGGTATTGGTAGCAGTGCTTGGTGGTGGTGATGCTGGTGGTGAGGTCAGGGTAGTATTGAGGTCGTGGTGGTGGTGGTGGTGACAACCGACGGTGGTGGTGGTGTTCAACGATGGGACTGGGTGGTTGTGATAGGGGGAGATTTAAATTAAGGGCTAGGATTTTATATGAGTGAATAGTACTATGCAATGGTGAGAGAGAGAGTGAGATAACCGATCACATGAGGATGGGGGTTTCTCCATTTGATTTGCACCAATAGGAGTGTGACACCTAGCAACCTTTTTGTATTTGAGTCCCTCAAAATTTGGGGCTTACTAATGAAGAGAAAGAGTGAGAATTTGATGTGGAAAGTTGGTGTTCGGTATTTTGTAAGATGTAGAGGGTATTGGATGTTTTGTATGAGCCTCATAATTTGGTGTGTGGGTTAGGTTAGGGTTAGGTTAAGTCGGTTTCTCCAATTTAAATAAAAATTGTGTCATAGGTTTTCTTAAATAAAATGGGAGTACATGGGGTCTCAATTGTGAGTGACACAAATATCATGGACAGTGTAGGCTTGGTGTTAGTCTTGGACCCTTTAATTGCTTAGGCGAAATAGGTTGAGTTTGTGTCCCCAAATCGATGGCAACGACATAGGTATAAGACATAGGATTAAAGAATTAATTTTTGTGATTGAAAAGTTGTGCAATTAAAATCGAGCACAAGGGAGTATGTTTGTTAGAGACAGAAATATCCAGTGTTGTGAGCACCCTAATTTTTTACATAGGGTTAGTTTGGTAATTTATATATTTTTTAATATTTATTCGATAATTTAATTAAACTTTGGAAACCAACCACCATGGTTTTAAGATCTTGAGTGCAACACTAGCATTTTCCTTCCAACCAACCTAGCATGCTCGACTTAGAAGAGTCAAATTAGGCTCCTGCCATGACTGTCCCTCACAAATTTGCAATCCCATGCCTTGTTTTGGTCACACAACTTTCGTGACACAATAACGAGAAAATGATGCTTAATTAACCATTTTATCGTCGCGTACGATTTTAATACGCCACACCAACCCATTGCTCCCAACTAAATCTATGCTATGAGCCTAACTAGTCATATTACGCACATGACACTCGAGTTGTATCATTCGAACCCCCTACATACTCCCAATATAATATTAAGTAAAAAATAAAATTTATGGATTTATTTTATTAATTTAATTTTCATTAATATTTAGTAAATATATTTTTAATTGATTAATTTGGTTATAAGTTATTTATTGGAGGAAATATAAATTTCTTAGAATTTTTTCAAGTGCCTAACTATTTTTGAGAATTTTTTGTATTTAATTATTGAATAAATAAATAAAGAAATAAAGAAAAAAATAAAACATAAAATCCAAATCCATTAACCGAAACCCATCAACTAAACCCAAATCTAAAACCTAAACTCTAAACTCTAAACCTCCCCCCCCCCACGTACAGGAAGCCCCCCTATATATATATATATGTGTGTGTGTGTGTGTGTGTGTGTGTGTAAACAAACCTAAAACCCTAACCCATGCCTACATCACCTCCACCATCAACCACGTCTACACCACCTTCACCCCGACGGAGTCGCATACCACCGCAGTTCGGACTACCACCACAGCAGTACTGGAGCGCCGCCGCAGCAGCCGTATGGCTGGCAGCAACAGCAACAACAACAACATATTGTGGCCCCCTTTTGTGCGAAGGTTCTGCCCTCCTCGCTCATCCGTTTTGCGCTCCGTCTTCAATGTCATGTTCACAACCTAACCCTCTAGAATTTACTTTTAGTGGAACGAATTTAGGCACCCGAATTTGATCAAAAATCGACCGAAAGTTCGTCGAAAAACTGTTCGAAAACTGTTCAAAAATTCAGCCCAAGTACCCTTATTCATATCCAATTTTCTACCATCTTATTAATTATTTTTAAAATATAATTAAAAGGACTTCTTCACAATATAACCAAGATTTTTACTGTTTTTTAGTTTTTATTAGTTTGCTTTAATGGTTAAATTATTCTGGTTCTAAAACGACTAAAAACTTATTTTTAAAATACCCAAAATATCCGATATGGGTACGTTCTGCCAAATGAGGTCACTTCGTCATATACGAGTTGTACCAAAATATGAGTAACATAAAAGAAGACGTGTAGACTTTCGCTGAACTTGATTTGGATGTGCGTGCACACCGAAATCAACGCGTATCCATCGAAAAATACTGTATCGGCCTGTTCTGACACTCGTCCTAATTTCGTGTGTGCTTGTCATTTTGCAACAAAACTTGCACCATCGAATTCACAGTGTTACACTAGTCCTGTGACCCAAGTTTGGTTCGATTATGAGAACGGTAACAAAATATTGTTTCGTGGGCCCTACGGTTCTACTTGACGGGTGATTTCGTAATCGGCTCACCGGAATCCAGTTATGGATGTTCCGTTGGATTTGTATCATCGTTCTGAAGTCGTAGACACTAAGTCTGACGAATTTGGAGAACTTTTTCTCTGATAGATTTTTTGGTGCGAAGTGGGCCATATGTGGACCCTGCTTTGACCCAAAACTGTCAATTTTGCCCCTATGTCCAAATTGGACTTATGGGTAGTCAATCCTAGCTATTTAAAATATTTTAAAAATAATGATGATGTTTGTTTCAGCATCCGAAGGTGTACGTGCAGATTACACTTTCCTAGGAGCAGTTGACGGAGTTCAAAACCCAGACAAGTGTACCTTGCCAAACCTGTAGAGATCCTGTTATATTATTTGCTTGTATTCTTTCCATATATATTTATTTTGTGATGTACCTATTCAACCTAGAACCGTGAGACATTTCTTAGCGTTCGAACAAGATTCGGGTGTCGACATTGTACGCGGAGTCGTACAATGACACTTAGAGAGTAGATTCCACGATCCTATTTTTACGTGCTTGCTTTACCAAGTACGACATACCGTAGGATACTTAACACTATTTCATGCGACAGAATCTTTCCTGAGTTATTTATGGTAATTCTGTATAGGCTTACAGGATTCATGATATTAGACTTACATATTATATGGATATTATTATGACTCGTTGTACTAGCTAGAGGTCATGATCTTGCATATTATGAACATGAGATATCGTGGACATGAGACATAAGGTTACATTGGGTGGGAAGAGACACACAGGCTACAGGCTGATTATTTATATATATACTGCTGGAGGTGCCTTAGACTCTGTCTCAGATCTTTGGCACACATACTGGAGTCGTGATACTACTTGCTGCTATGGGCTCCCCGACATAGAGCCAGTAGTGGTCTCAGCCTGAGTACTAGTGATGCTCTCATTTGCATTTTATTTAGCTGGTTACATAGCTTGCCCTGATGATCTATCTATATTTACTTGTTGTATTTTATTTTAGCTTGAGTGTTTATTATACCTTGTTATTTCCCCTGAGGACCTGGATTCGGATTATGTCCCCAGGTGTAGACGAGGAGAGCTATCCCGAGGTTTATGGGGCCGGTGCAACTATTGGAGACGTACAGGTTGTAGAGGACGAGGTTGTTCCGGAGGACTTCTCTTGAGCACACAGTATTCTCACCATTCATTTTTATGCTTAGTATTCTTAGATATTTGATCTTGTAGTGACTTCTGGATGTTGTACTTGGAGTTATTTTTCTTTCCATTTTGATGATGGGTTATTCCCCATGATATTATTTATATTACTTTGGTTGGACAGATCATTTTATATTATTGTGACTAGACTTGTCTCTTTGTGATTTTGATGCTTATTGTGGATGAGATTAGATATATAGACTGTGACAGATATTTGTAGACCATTTTATATATATTATAGCTTAAGTGCACTCTAAAGGGTCCATTAAATTAGATTTGCCCATTGTAGTTGTGCTGCTGGCCATTGCCACGTGGCTAGTCCCTTAGTATTTTGGCACTGGGGCCTGACATGGTTTTTGTGGTGGCCCATGCAAGTCTATGAATATATTACTTTGTTTCAACTAAGGGACCAAGCCAGCCTGCAATTAGGATAAGAATAAATTTATAGGATCTCATCCACATATTGACACGTCTTGACCTCTATATCGAACTCGAACTTAATTTCTTGACTTGCATCATGCTTGATTCATCTGTGCGAACCTCATAGTTTACTTTGGGTACAGAGTAATGGTTCCATAAGCCAACGATGAGACTCCCGCAGGTACACCACCAGGTGTTGTGGTTACCTACGATGATGGAGTAAAACCATCGAGTGGAGATCCCTCCACTCAATAAAGCAATCATGCAAATTAGCATGTCTCGAGGTTCCAGCGAGATGACATTCCACCACCACCGCAATTCACTCCACCGATACCACTGATGCTAGCTTTTCAGCCAGGGCAGCCTATGGATGGACATCAGCTATTTCAGGTATTCTATGCAATGATCTAAGCTCAACAGCAGGTTCAGCAAGAGGCCTAGCAACGTCAGGCAGAGAACTTAAGGAATAGTATAATGACAGCATTGGAGCAGGTGACTCCACCAGCCAGACAGCCATCGACAGGATCCATCTCAAATTTTTGCCACCTGAAGCTGTCACTACCACATTTTAGGAAAAAGGGTATTTTGGTAATTTCCTATTTAAATAAATATTGTGCATGGTAAATAATTTTTGTTGTATTATTTAATTATTGTTGGATGTTATTTAATTATTTTGGACTTATTTTAGTAGACCCAACTAGTGTAGTTTGGACCCATGGACCAACATGAATTAAATAGTTAGACTTGGCCCATTTAGAAAGCCCATAGTTAAGGAGATGGATTAAATTAATTAAGTGATTAGACTAGAAGCTTCCTTCCTTAATTATTTCTTCATGAGAGGCCCCAAGGGATACATTGGACATTTTATAATTGCTTGGGGAAGGGGGCATGGCCGGCCTATATTAGAGGGGGGGAATTTCTCTCTCCTCTCATTCTCATTCCAAATCTAGATCTAGAATTTCCCACTCCCAAATTCTCTCCATTCCCATTCCAATTTTCCACCAAATTCATTCCAAATTCTTCCCAATTCACCATTAAAAAGTTGAGAAGCAAGGATCTAGAAGGAGGAAGCAAGGATCTACAAAGAGGAGCAAGGATCTACAATTTGGAAGCAAGTTCATCTCAATTGGAGGTTTCATTAGGAATCCATCTCCCAATAGGTATAATTCAGTTTTTTCCATTAAAATAGCTTCTAAATCTGAGATTTAATCATGAAAAATCAACCCATATATATGTACTACCCATAGGACTTTGTTTTATGTTCATAGGAGACCCATGGAGAAAGTTATGGTGTTTTTTATGTCAATATTGTTGGAATTCCGAATTTACATTTTGTTGTGTGTGTCAATTGATCCTATAGATCAATTGGGCATGTGATTATGTGTTTGGGGCTTGTGTCGTATCCATATTTGGGTACATGTGGTTCGTATCCCAACTATTTGGTAATACGTGTCATTTTGGGGTTTTTTTCTTCGACACGGGGTTTTGTACATGTCGTATTTTAACACGGACACATAGATCTACTTTTGACACTTTGATTTATTCATAAATATTATTTGTGATATGTTTGTGTCCTTCGGGGTGTAATTGGTTGTGTGTTGGACTCGTGTCACATGCGTATCCTAGATCTAGTGGGATACGGTGTGATACTCTCCAATTTGGTGAGTTTATGTGTAGATCTAATTAATTATGGTTTAAATTCTTCATTTATAACTAGTACATATATATAGATATTATATATTATTTTAGTGTATTTATTATGGTATTTATTGTAGTATAGATCTATAGATATTTTTATGTGTTCTAATGTAGTGTATAAATATATGTATATAGCTTTCTTGCATGCAATTATATATGTACTTATGTTAATAACATAAATTATACATAAATGTTTTATAAAATATATTTATGTATTTAAATGTGTAATTATGTTATTTATAATTATTATGTAATTATTTGGATATTAATGAATGTATTTTTATGTGTGCTTCTAGCCATGTAAAATATGTACATTAATATGTGCATTGTGTTTAGTAATTATTAATATTTTAATGTGCAAGTTTATGTGTATATATATATAAGTATATATATTTATTAAATTGTTTTATATATGTATATATATATATATATATATATATTTATTTATATTTATTTATAGTTATTAATATATAGATTATATATATATTTCTTTTGGCGACAACAGCTTTTAATGACAGTTTCTGTCATTAATATACCGTGGGCAGCAGCCGCCGCTGTAGCTATTAATGACAATTCTGTCATTAATAGCAGCGGGCGGGATTTAGACAGCGGTATTTGCGACAGTTTTCTGTGACAGTTGTTTAACTGTCACCAATTGAGCAGCAGTGGTTTATATATAGAGTTTCTGCGACAGATTTTCTGTGACAGTTGAGACTGTCACTATAAGCTATTTTATTTAAATTGTATTTTCAGCTCACTGTTTTCAGTGACGATTTGGCAGATTGAATTTATATATTATATATTATTATTGTATATATATATGTATATATATAGGTGTTTTTGTGAGGTATAATACTAATAATAATATATTATTTTATTTATATAAATATTGGTTTGTATATACATTATTTAGAGTGTATAATATTGTATTATTAGTATACTTTATGTGGGTATCAATTGAGATTTAATTTGATTCCTAAATTATTGTATTTTATTTTCTATATTATTTGTATAGATGTCTTGTGAGGATGACCTTGGTTTGACCATGTTTGACTTTAGTTGACTTTAGAGTTGACCATAGTTGACTTTTGACTTAGAATTGATTTATTGACCTAGAAGTTGACTAGTTTGATTTGTTCTCTTTCCGGGACCTTGTATTAATGTGGTATTCCATATCTAGGTCTTCGAGGCACCGAGTCAGACATCTGTGAGACTTTTCATTGGACTTCAGGCGAGTACATTCTCTGATAGTTTCTCATTTATGATATCCTCTATGTTCGTTGTATCTAGTGTAGATATACATGTTTCTCTTGACACTATGGTTACACGGATTGGTATATCCGGATCTCGTCATGAGATGTTATTCCTTGGTATATGGTGTATATGGTGCAAGTATTATTTCATTGGTTATCTTGTACATGTACAGACATCGATTTTCGGGAGGAGTCGCTATCTTCTTGGGGAATCTAGTGCCATAGCATACCGTGGTTGGATCTATTATACCAGTTGGGGGTGGGGAGTATTAGTATAGATATGTGATCAAATCCCTATTGAATAAAGTATTGGTAAGCGAATAGTGTTGATCATGCACCGCACGTATGATTAACCAGGCCGCATTGTATCTTGCCCAAGCCGATCACATGTTAAGCTAGTACTCACACACTTAGTCATTAGTATTATTGTTTCATTGGCATATTGTTCATTATTGTATTTCTTTCTTGTATTTCCTTATTGTCTATATATCTCTTGTATCTATTTTATGCATCTTGTTTATCCACAGCTATTTACTGTTACATAGTTTTTATCATAGATTAGAACTGCTGTAGAGATGTACTCTGCTCCTTTCCTGACTGGATATATTTTTTCAGATGACACTGAGGAGTACCCTACCTATTATGGACCCCAGGATGTTGTGGGTTTAGATTCGGAGACCCTGGCTCAAGAGGGACTTATCCCAACTGAGACAGTTGACTCTGGAGTGTAGCTTTGTAGTATGGTAGTATTCTTTTGTACTGGATTTGTCTCCAGCTTATTTTTGTTACTCTTCAGACTCATTGATGTATTATTTTAAACTCATGAGTTGTATGATGAATATTCTATTCTTATCTGATTTTGTGCTCATTCTATCTTAGTTCTGTGATTGAGTATACTATCATTATTGGTGGTTCATTTTATTGTTAGATAGACTATCTAGACAGCGTTCTACCGTCGATTCTGCGGCGTAGGCTGGGCGTTGTTTCCGACTAGTATCCTTACATCGGGTACCGGTCGTGACACATTTTTGGTGGTGGCCCATGCAGGTCTAGCTTCACAAGTATGTGATGTCGTGGTAGTGCGACAACTTAGTTGTACTACTGCGAGCCTGCGATAGGATATAGGATATAGGCTGAGATACTCAATCACATCTAGAAAAATTCTTTTGATTCAACTATTCTCCTTTGACATTGATACTTGAACCCTTAAACTATCCTTTCCTTGATGTCTTACATCTTGTGCCATATTGATTCTTTCTTTCGCTTTGTCTCAAGATGCCGCCTAAGACTAGATCACAGCAGGAGATAGCAGCTTCTGAGAGGTCTGCGACATCCCGAGGGCCTGCACTAGTCACTTCTCCGGTGATTGGAGTGTCAGCTGCTTTCGGAGGTCCACCACCTACTCAGAGGACTGTGCCAGCTGTATCTGAGGGGCTTCCACCTCCACCTCCTGTGCCAGCAGAGGCGTCACAGATGTTTACACTGTTTCGTGAGATGCTCGAGGCACAGAGGGCTCAGTCAGAGGCACATCAGAGGCAGACCGACGTCCTACGACAGGGCATCGAGAGTGCTCATCAGCTTGCTCGTGCTGTAGTTGAGAGAGGTGTTCCGGTCCAGCAGCAGGTTGTTTCTCAAGTTGCTCAGCTTCGGCCAGGCAACATTCAGGACTTCAAGAAACTGGAGCCTAGGGTTTTCAAAGGGACGGAGGGCATCGTCTATGCTGATGATTGGCTCGAGGACATTGAGCATCTTATGAGGGTGTCCCGTCTTTCTGAAGATCTGAAGGTTGAGGCGGTAGGACTTCAACTGTTCGACGTCGCTCACACTTGGTTCAGGAATGAGGCGGTTCTAGTTGGCGTAGGACAATCTTGGGAGGTATTCAAGGACCTTTTCAAGAAGAAGTTTTTTGCCGGATAGACAGGCTTGACTTGGGGAGATAATTTGAGAGTCTTATTCAGGGGAACATGTCTGTGGAGGAATACGCTGCGGAGTTCGGTAGGTTGAGCCGATTTGCAGAGTATTTGGTGAGAGAGCCGGAGGTTTGAGCTATTCGTTTCCAAGAGGGTCTAAACTGGGAAGTGAAGATTCTCATTCCGTCTTTTTATGAGATATAATCGGAGATACTTGCGGAGGCACGCAAGGTTGAGCGGGATCTGGGTTTGAAGACCAAGAGAGACCATGATTCTTTTCTGGGGGCCAACGGCAGTGTAGTATCTGCCAAACATCCTCATTTCCAGTCCAGACCTTTCCAGCAGCCACAGCAGAACCAGACTCTAGCTAGAGCGCCTTTTCACCAGGCACCTCAGCAGCAGAGACAGTTACAGCAAGCTCCATGCAACTTTTGCAAGAAGTCTGGCCACATCTGGGAAGTTTACAGGAGGAGGCTAGGAGTTTGTTTATATTGTGGTACTGAAGGGCATCAATCGAGGGAGTGTCCTCGTCGTGCAGTTCAAGGAGCAGCTCCAGCTCCGAGGACACAGACAAGACCACCTGCAGCACAGCCGAGGGGACCGCTTCCGACACAGCAGCAGCGTTTTGTCCAGCATCAACAGCAGGAAGGTGCTCAACAGGGACGAGCGTTTGCTATGACCGTCGAAGAGAAGGAACCCACCGGAGATGTTATCGCAGGTTCTATTCTTCTTGATTCCATTCCAGCTTTAGCTTTGTTTGATAGTGGTGCTTCCCATAGTTTTGTATCTGTTTCTTTTGCTCTGAAGCATGGTTTGGTAGCTGAGTCTTTGCTTAGGACTTGCAAGATCATGACCGGGGGAGGCATTATCCTGGTTAATGATATTTGCAAGGATCGGAGAGTTACTCTGGGAGGCCGGGAGTTGAGTGCGTGTCTACTTGTAATGCCACTTCCGAGCTACGATATTATACTTGGGATGGATTGGTTGAGTAGGCACCGTGCTAGCATAGACTGTAGAGGAGGTAGAGTTTTGTTTGGTTCGCCAGGAGAGCCAGAGTTCGAGTTTGCTAGAGGAGCTGCGGAGTAGGGAGAAGGCATTATTTGTGGAGCTATGGTGGAAGACAAGGAGTTGCCGCATCCGTTGATAGCAAAATTCTTGGATGTGTTTCCTGAGGAATTGCCAGAATTGCCACCAGATCGAGATGTTGAGTTTTCTATAGACTTGGTGCCAGGTGCAGAACCAATTTTGCAGTATGTCTATAGAGTAAACAACAGCGAGCTGGTCGAGTTGAAGAAGCAGGTGGACGAATTGCAGGATAAGGGGTTTATCAGATCGAGTTCTTCACCATGGGGAGCCCCGGTATTGTTTGTACCAAAGAAGGATGGATCGGTGCGCATGTGCATTGATTACAGGACTTTGAATAATCTCACTATCAAGAATAAGTAACCTTTGCCACGGATTGATGATCTGTTTGATCAGTTGAGTGGTACGAAGGTATTTTCTAAGATAGATTTGAGATCAGGCTACCATCAGGTGAAGGTGAAGCCGGAGGACATACCGAAGACTGCTTTTAGAACTCGGTATGGTTAGTACGAGTTTATGGTGATGCCGTTTGGTTTGACTAATGCACCGGCGGTATTTATGAACTTGATGAACAAGGTGTTCCACCAGTACCTTGACAAGTTTATGGTGGTGTTCATCGACGACATACCCATATACTCGAGGACACCGGAGGAGCATGAGGAGCATTTGAGGATTGTGTTGGATGTACTGAGGAAGGAGAAGCTGTATGGGAAGTTATCCAAGTGTGTTTTTCTTGGACAAGGTGGAGTTCTTGGGACATGTTGTGACTGGTGATGGTATTTCAGTGGATCTGAAGAAGATTTCAGCAGTGGAATCTTGGAAGACACCGAGTTCGGTAGCAGAGATCAGGAGTTTCTTGGGATTGGTAGGCTATTACAGGAAGTTTGTGCAAGATTTTTCGAGGATTGCCGAGCCGATGACCAGACTCACAAGGAAGGATGTGGAGTTTACTTGGACAGAGGATTGCCAGGTTGCTTTTGAGGAGTTAAAGAAGAGGTTGACGTCTGCTCCTATTTTAACGTTGCCATCAGGGTCCGGAGGTTTCACTATTTATAGTGATGCATCGGGAAAGGGTTTAGGTTGTGTTCTTCAGCAGCATGGGAAAGTGATTGCCTATGCATCCAGGCAATTGCGTCCTCATGAAAAGAACTATCCTACCCATGATTTGGAGTTGGCAGCTGTCATATTCGCCCTGAAGTTGTGGAAACATTATTTGTACGGAGAGCGTGTGGAGATCTTCACAGACCACAAAAGCTTGAAGTACGTTTTCACGCAGAAGGAGTTGAACATGAGGCAGCGTCGGTGGTTGGAACTGATGAAGGATTTTGATATCTTTTTGCAATATCATCCTGGAAAAGCCAATGTAGTTGCCGATGCTCTGAGCAGATATCCGATAGCTATGTTCTTGACACAGGATCAATATTTGTTGGAGGACTTGGAGAGCTTGGGCATTGAGGTGATTGTTCCTGGGTGTGCTATACAGATGTGGGGATTACAGATACACTCAGATTTGATGGACAGGATTAAGGCAGCACAGTATGATGATGTATCTTTGAGGAGTATCAGAGCTCAGGTGAGAGCAGGATTGGAGGATGATTTTACTATTGCAGAGGATGGATCTTTGAGGCATGGAGTTAGATTGTGTGTGCCTAGTGGGGAGTTGCGAGAGAAGGTATTGTAGGAAGCGCATCGCTCTCAGTATTCCATACATCCAGGTGCTAACAAGATGTATCGGGATATACGAGAGAGTGTGTGGTGGTATGGCATGAAGAGGAAAGTGGCACAGTTTGTATCCAGATGCTTAGTGTGCCAGCAGGTGAAAGCCGAGAGGCAGAGGCCAGGAGGGTTACTTCAGCCATTACCTATTCCAGAGTGAAAGTGGGAACACATTACTATAGATTTTGTGTCCGGACTTCCACGATCTCCAGGAGGGAAAGACGCGATTTGGGTCATTGTTGATAGGTTGACCAAGTCGGCCCACTTTTTGCCTTTCAAGGTGGGTTTGTCTACGGAGAAGCTGGCAGAGATGTATGTGAGGCAGATCGTTAGGATACATGGAGTTCCTGTCAGCATAGTCTCAGATCGGGATAGTCGTTTCACTTCTCATTTCTGGAGGAGTTTGCAGGAGAGTTTGGGCACTCAGCTCAAGTTCAGTACTGCATATCATCCCCAGACAGATGGGCAGTCAGAGAGGACTATCCAGACTCTCGAAGATATGTTATGCACTTGTGTACTAGATTTCGGGGGTTCTTGGCAGGACCATCTCTATTTGGTAGAGTTTGCTTACAACAACAGTTACCAGGCCAGTATAGAGATGTCACCTTTTGAAGCTCTATATGGTCGGAGGTGTCATACTCCTTTGTCTTGGGACGATATTGGAGAGAGAGTTTTGCTTGGGCCAGAGATGGTTGTGGATGCAGCAGAGAAGGTTCAGTTGATCAGAGACAGACTTCGAGTGGCGCAGGACAGACAGCGGCATTGGGCCGATAGCCATCGGAGACCTTTGGAGTTCGAGGTATAGTTTAGATTTTGTTTGTGCTTGTTCTTGTTTGTTATAGATTAAGTTCTTAAGATGGTGTTTTGTTCTAGGTGGGTGGTTTGGTGTTTCTGAGGATTTCTCCGACACGAGGCACGATTCGCTTCGGTGGAGGCGGAAAGCTTAGTCCGTGATTCATCGGACCTTTCACTATTCTAGAGAGGGTCGGTGCAGTTGCTTATAGACTAGACTTGCCACCTGCATTAGAGAGAGTGCACAACGTGTTTCATGTGTCGCAGTTGAGACGATACGTGGCAGATCCTAGTCATGTATTGGATCACTCAGAGATAGAGGTGGGCCCTACTCTTAGCTATCCAGAGCAGCCAGTTGAGATTCTGGATCGGAGAGAGAAGGTGCTGAGGAACCAGACTATTCCTTTGGTACGCATCGCTTGGAGGCATCACTCTCCGGGGGAGTCTACCTGGGAGAGAGAGGATGACATGCGAGAGCGTTATCCATATTTGTTTGTACCTTGAGGTATGTTATTTTCTAGTTATGTTCTGTTCATTAGTTAATTGTGATTCTTTAGTTCTGTTCTGTGATTTTTCTGGGGGAAGTTTTCATCTTTAAATTTTGAGGACGAAATTATTTTAAGGAGGGTAGACTTGTCACTACCACATTTTAGGAAAAAGGGTATTTTGGTAATTTCCTATTTAAATAAATATTGTGCATGGTAAATAATTTTTATTGTATTATTTAATTATTGTTGGATGTTATTTAATTATTTTGGACTTATTTTAGTAGACCCAACTAGTGTAGTTTGGACCCATGGACCAACATGAATTAAATAGTTAGACTTGGCCCATTTAGAAAGCCCATAGTTAAGGAGATGGATTAAATTAATTAAGTGATTAGACTAGAAGCTTCCTTCCTTAATTATTTCTTCATGAGAGGCCCCAAGGGGTACATTGGACATTTTACAATTGCTTGGGGAAGGGGCATGGCTGGCCTATATTAGAGGGGAGAAATTTCTCTCTCCTCTCATTCTCATTCCAAATCTAGATCTAGAATTTTCCACTCCCAAATTCCCTCCATTCCCATTCCAATTTTCCACCAAATTTATTCCAAATTCTTCCCAATTCACCATTAGAAAGTTGAGAAGCAAGGATCTAGAAGGAGGAAGCAAGGATCTACAAAGAGGAGCAAGGATCTACAATTTGGAAGCAAGTTCATCTCAATTGGAGATTTCATTGGGAATCCATCTTCCAATAGGTATAATTCAATTTTTTCCATTAAAATAGCTTCTAAATCTGAGATTTAATCATGAAAAATTAACCCATATGTATGTACTACCCATAGGACTTTGTTTTATGTTCATAGGAGACCCATGGAGAAAGTTATGGTGTTTTTTGTGTCAATTTTGTTGGAATTCCGAATTTATATTTTGTTGTGTGTGTCAATTGATCCTATAGATCAATTGGGCATGTGATTATGTGTTTGGGGCTTGTGTCGTGTCCATATTTGGGTATATGTGGTTCGTATCCCAACTATTTGGTGATACGTGTCATTTTGGGGGTTTTCCCTCCGACACGGGGTTTTGTACATGTCGTATTTTGACACGAACACATAGATCTACTTTTGACACTTTGATTTATTCATAAATATTCTTTGTGACATGTTTGTGTCCTTCGGGGTGCAATTGGTTGTGTGTTGGACTCGTGTCACATGCGTATCCTAGATCTAGTGGGATACGGTGTGATACTCTCCAATTTGGTGTGTTTATATGTAGATCTAATTAATTATACTTTAAATTCTTTATTTATAACTAGTAAATATATATAGATATTATATATTATTTTAGTGTATTTATTATGGTATTTATTGTAGTATAGATCTATAGATATTTCTATGTGTTCTAATGTGGTGTATAAATATATGTATGTAGCTTTCTTGCATGCAATTATATATGTACTTATGTTAATAACATAAATTATACATAAATGTTTTATAAAATATATTTATGTGTTTAAATGTGTAATTATATTATTTATAATTATTATGTAATTATTTGGATATTAATGAATGTATTTTTATGTGTGCTTCTAGCCATGTAAAATATGTACATTAATATGTGCATTGTGTTTAGTAATTATTAATATTTTAATATGCAAGTTTATGTGTATATATATATAAGTATATATATTTATTAAATTGTTTTATATATGTATATATATATATATATTTTTATTGATTTATAGTTATTAATATATAGATTATATATATATTTCTTTTGGCGACAGCAGCTTTTAATGACAGTTTCTGTCATTAATATACCGTGGGCAGCAGTAGCCGCTGTAGCTATTAATGACAATTCTGTCATTAATAGCAGCGGGCGGAATTTAGACAGCGGTATTTGTGACAGTTATCTGTGACAGTTGTTTAACTGTCACCAATTGAGCAGCAGTGGTTTATATATAGAGTTTCTGCGACAGATTTTCTGTGACAGTTGAGACTGTCACTATAAGCTGTTTTATTTAAATTGTATTTTCAGCTCACTGTTTTCAGTGACAATTTGGCAGATTTAATTTATATATTATATATTATTATTGTATATATATATATGTATATATATAGGTGTTTTTGTGAGGTATAATACTAATAATAATATATTATTTTATTTGTATAAATATTGGTTTGTATATACATTATTTAGAGTGTATAATATTGTATTATTAGTATACTTTGTGTGGGTATCAATTGGGATTTAATTTGATTCCTAAATTGTTGTATTTTATTTTCTATATTATTTGTATAGATGTCTTGTGAGGATGACCTTGGTTTGACCATGTTTGACTTTAGTTGACTTTAGAGTTGACCATAGTTGACTTTTGACTTAGAATTGATTTATTGACCTAGAAGTTGACTAGTTTGATTTGTTCTCTTTCCGGGACCTTGTATTAATGTGGTATTCCATATCTAGGTCTTCGAGGCACCGAGTCAGACATCTGTGAGACTTTTTATTGGACTTCAGGAGAGTACATTCTCTGATAGTTTCTCATTTATGATATCCTCTATGTTCGTTGTATCTAGTGTAGATATACATGTTTCTCTTGACACTATGCTTACACGGATTGGTATATCCGGATCTCGTCATGAGATGTTATTCCTTGGTATATGGTGTATATGGTGCAAGTATTGTTTCATTGGTTATCTTGTACATGTACAGACACCAATTTTCGGGGGGAGTCGCTCTCTTCTTGGTGAATCTAGTGCCATAGCATACCGTAGTTGGATCTATTATACCAGTTGGGGGTGGGGAGTATTAGTATAGATATGTGATCAAATCCCTATTGAATAAAGTATTGGTAAGCGAATAGTGTTGATCATGCACCGCACGTATGATTAGCCAGGCCGCATTGTATCTTGCCCAAGCCGATCACATGTTAAGCTAGTACTCACACACTTAGTCATTAGTATTATTGTTTCATTGGCATATTGTTCATTATTGTATTTCTTTCCAGTATTTCCTTATTGTCTATATATCTCTTGTATCTATTTTGTGCATCTTGTTTATCCACAGCTATTTACTGTTACATAGTTTTTATCATGGATTAGAACTGCTGTAGAGATGTACTCTGCTCCTTTCCTGACTGGATATATTTTTCTAGATGACACTGAGGAGTACCCTACCTATTATGGACCCCAGGATGTTGTGGGTTTAGATTCGGAGACCCTGGCTCAAGAGGGACTTATCCCAACTGAGACAGTTGACCCTGGAGTGTAGCTTTGTAGTATGATAGTATTCTTTTGTACTGGATTTGTCTCCAGCTTATTTTTGTTACTCTTCAGACTCATTGATGTATTATTTTAAACTCATGAGTTGTATGATGACTATTCTATTCTTATCTGATTTTGTGCTCATTCTATCTTAGTTCTGTGATTGAGTATACTATCATTATTGGTGGTTCATTTTATTGTTAGATAGACTATCTAGACAGCGTTCTACCACCGATTCTGCGACGTAGGCTGGGCGTTGTTTCCGACTAGTATCCTTACATCGGGTACGGGTCGTGACAGAAGCCACGTATATTCTCAGGCAAGGAGGAGCCTACGAAGGTCCATGAGTGGCTCACTAACATCCAGCATCAGTTAGAAACAGCATAGATTTTGAGAGTGGGTTGAATGACTGCTGTCAGGATGCAGCTGACAGACAATGCACATCACTGGTGGCTCACTGAGAAGAAATAACTCGGACCAGACCAAGTTACTTGGGAGGAGTTCTCTATACTCTTCCAAGAGATGTACATTCTATCTATTGCTCGTACGAAACTTCGAAAAAAGTTTAATCGTCTCACCCAGGATAATATGACGGTGGAAGAGTACAATATAGAGTTCATATGATTGAGCCACTTTGTACCTACACTGATCCTAACAGAAAAAGAGAAGGAGGAGAAATTATTTGACGGACTAAGCTTTGAACTGCAGAGACAGATTGGCGCAGTTGCACCTACTTCTTATATGGACATCGTTGAAGCAGCTCGACGCATGGAGCACATCCGCATAAGGGAGTCCAGCCAAAAGAGACCGTACGCATTAGTACCATCTCGTGCACCACACGAGGAGCCTGCAAAGCGACCCCAGATAAATCCACCATATAGAGCAG
The DNA here is from genome assembly GCA_036927795.1 of Iris macrosiphon. Lineage (NCBI taxonomy): Eukaryota > Viridiplantae > Streptophyta > Magnoliopsida > Asparagales > Iridaceae > Iris > Iris macrosiphon. Next base: position 84,775,150 of record JAYESA010000005.1, read on the forward strand.
CATCACGAGCCCCATCCCTTCCTACTTGTCACTACTGTGGCAAGATAGGGCATATTGAGAGGGAGTGCAGACACAAATTGGGATTATGTTTAGCTTGCGGATCCAGTCAGCATTCAGCCAGGGATTTTCCTGAGCGTCGGGGAGGAACACCAATGGTTCACCGACTAGCTTTACCAGTACTGGAGCTAGTCCAGCAGGCACATCGACCAGCTTATCCAGCACCAAGAGCATCACAGGTAAAAGATGAAGGATTCAGACCACCAACAACGAGAGGATATCGGTCGAGGCCACCCTTGGCACCACAGGCGACACTCTTCCAGCAGGCCCAGCAATAACAGAGGGCACCACCACTAGGACGTGGACAGGCTTTTGCGATGACAGTGGAGGAGGTACGGACTCGAGGAGTAGCGAATATTGGTAAGATTTAGTCTTATCATAGCCAGCTATAGTAATGAATATTCCTAGTAATACTTTAGCATGTGCATGTTAGTTCCATTCCCTAGCTTATACCTAATATTATGTTAGCATGAACTTGTTGTTCTAGAGTAATAATATATAAGTGGTACCCAAGTTTTTATGAGCTATAGTTGATCCTCGTTCTAATCAGATCCTTTACTCTTGAGTTACTCATCTCTCATTGCCTAGAAAAAAGTTTTTTTATTGCTTCCCTATATGTTCTGCTTGAACAAAACCCTCACCCTTCCTCTCGATTTTTTCTTGTTCATGGTCTTTATCCTTTGTGTCATGCTTCAACAAATTTTATACAATCGCGTCATCTCTTCTGGAGCAAACCTTTTGTCACTATAAGTCTATTTTATAAATTGTATTTTAGCTCACTGTTTTCAGTGACGATTGGGCAGATTTAATTTATATATTATATATTATTATTGTATATATATATGTATATATATATGTGCTTTTGTGAGGTATAATACTAGTAGTGATATATTATTTTATTTGTATAAATATTGGTTTGTATATACTTTATATTAGAGTGTATATTATTTATACTTTGTGTGGGTACCAATTGGGATCAAGACCTTGATTCCTAATTGTGTATTTTATTCTATATTATTTATATAGATGTCTTGAGAGGTTGACCTTGGTTTGACCATGTTTGACTTTAGTTGACTTTAGAGTTGACCATAGTTGACTTTTAACTTAGAATTGATTTATTGACCTAGAAGTTGACTAGTTTGACTTGTTCTCTTTTCGGGACCTTGTTTTAATGTGGTATTCCATATCTAGGTCTTCGAGGCCGAGTCAGACATCTGTGAGACTTTTTATCAGACTTCAGGCGAGTACATTCTCTGATAGTTTCTCATTTATGATATCCTCTATGTTCGTTGTATCTAGTGTAGATATACATATATGGTGCAAGTATTGTTTCATTGGTTATCTTGTACATGTACAGACATCAATTTTTGGGAGAAGTCACTCTCTTCTTGGGAAATTTAGTGCCATAGCATACCGTGGTTGGATCTATTATACCAGTTGGGGGTGGGGAGTATTAGTATAGATATGTTATCAAATCCCTATTGAATAAAGTATTGGTAAGAGAATAGTGTTGATCATGCACCGCACGTATGATTAGCCAGGCCGCATTGTATCTTGCCCAAGCCGATCATATGTTAAGCTAATACTCACACACTTAGTCATTAGTATTGTTGTTTCATTGGCATATTATTCATTATTGTATTTCTTTCCAGTATTTACTTATTGTCTATATATCTCTTGTATCAATTTTGTGCATCTTGTTTATCCATAGCTATTTACTGTTACATAATTTTTATCATGGATTAGAACTGCTGTTAGAGATGTACTCTGCTCCTTTCCTGACTGGATATATTTTTTCAGATGACACTGAGGAGTACCCTACGTATTATGGACCCCCAGGATGTTGTGGGTTTAGATTCGGAGACCCTGGCTCAAGAGGGACTTATCCCAACTGAGACAGTTGACCCTGGAGTGTAGCTTTGTAGTATGATAGTATTCTTTTATACTGGATTTGTCTCCAGCTTATTTTGTTACTCTTCAGACTCATTGATGTATTATTTTAAACTCATGAGTTGTATGGTGACTATTCTATTCTTATCTGTTTCGTGCTCATTCTATCTTAGTTCTGTGATTGAGTATTCTATCATTATTGGTGGTTCATTACTGTAGATAGACTATCTAGACAGCGTTCTAACGCCGATTCTGCGGCGTAGGCTGGGCGTTGTTTTCGACTAGTATCCTTACATCGGGTACGGGTCGTGACACCTTTCCTGAGCAGTTATATTTTGTGTTTCTTAATTGCGAGGATGCAATCCTTTTAAGCTGGGTAGATTGTGAGCACCCTAATTTTTTACATAGGGTTAGTTCGGTGATTAATAATTTTTTTATTTTAATATTTATTCGATAATTTAATCATAATTTGAAAACCAACCACCATGGTTTTAAGATCTTGAGTGAAACACTAGACTTTTCCTTCCAACCAACCTAGCATGCTCGACTTACATGAGTCAAATTAGGCTTCTACCATGACTGTTCTCACAAATTCGCAATCCTATGTCTTATTTTGGTCGTACAACTTTTATGACACAATTACGAGAAAACGATGATTAATTAACCATTTTATCATGGTGTACGATTTTAACACGCCACACCAACCTATTGCTCCCAACTAAATACATGACACTCGAGTTACGTTATTCGAACCCCCTGCATACTCCCAATATAATATTAAGTAAAAAATAGAATTTATGGATTTATTTAATTTATTTAATATTTAGTAATATTTAGTAAATACCTTTTTAATTGATAAATTTGGTTGTAAAATATTTATTGGAGGAAATATGAATTTTCTAAAAAAATTCGAGTGCCTAACTATTTTTGGAAATTTTTTGTATTTAATTATTGAATAAATAAAAGAAATAAATAAAGAAAAGAAATAAAATATAAAACCCAAACCCATTAACCCAAACACATCAACTAAACCCAAACCCAAAACCTAAACTCTAAACCTCCCCCCCCCCACGTATAGGAAGCCCCCCTATATATATATGTCTGTAAACAAACCTAAAACCCTAACCCACGCCTACACCACCTCCACCATCACCCACGCCTACACCACCTTCACCCCGCCGGAGCTGCCGACCACCGCAGCCCCGACGATCGCCCCAGCAGCGCCAGAAAGCCACCGCAGTAGCCGCACGGCCGACAACAGCAACATCAACAACACATTGTGGCCCCCCTTCGCGTGAAAGTTTCTCCCTACTCGCTCGTCCATTTTATGCATCATCTTCGTTGGTATGTTCACAACCTAATCCTCTAGAATTTTTTTTCAAGTAGAACGAATTTAGGCACCCGAGTTTGATAAAAAAATTGACCGAAAGTTGGCCGAAAAACTGTTCGAAAACAGTTCAGAAATTCAGCCCAAGTACCCCTGTTCATGTCCAATTTTCTACCATCTGGTTAATTATTTTCAAAATATAATTGAAAGAACTTACAATATAACCAAGATTTTTACTTTTCTTTTAGTTTTTATTAGTTTGCTTTAATGGTTAAATTATTCTGGTTCCAAAATAACCAAAAACTTATTTTTAAAATACTAAAAATATTCGATATGGTGTACGTCCCAACAAACGAGGCGACTTCTTCATGTGCGAGTTACACTGAAAGGCGCATAACGTAAACGCGGACGTGTGGGCTTTTGCGGAACTTGATTTGGATGTGCGTTCACACCTGAATCAACGTGTATCCATCAAAAAATATCGTATCGGCATGTTCTGACACTCGTCCTAATTTTGTGTGTGCTTGTCATTTCTTAACGAAACTTGTGCCATCAAATTCACAGCGTTACGCTGGTCCTGTGACCCAAGTTTGATTCAATTCTGAGAACACTGACGAAACATCGTTTCATGGGCCCTACGGTTCCACTTGATAGGTGATTTTGTGATCGGCTCATCGAAATCCAGTTTTGGATATTTCATTGGATTTGTATCGTCATTCTAGACTCGTAGACACTAAGTTTGATAAAATTGGAGAACTTTATATCTGACACATTTTTTGGTGCGAAGTGGGCCACATATTGATCCCGCTTTGACCCAAAACTGTCAATTTTGCTCCTGTATCCAAATTGGACTTATGGGTAGTCAATCCTATCTATTTCAACTATTTTAAAAATAATGGTGTTGTTTTTTCAGCATCTGGAGTTGTACGTACAGATTCTACTTTCCCAGGAGCAATTGACGGTGTTCAAAATTTAGGCAAGTGTACCTTGCCAAACCAGCAGAGACCCTGTTATATTATTTTCTTGTGTTCTTTCCAAATATATTTATTCTGTGATGTACCTATTCAACCTAGGACCGTGAGACATTACTTAGCGTTCGAACAAGATTCGAGTGTCGACGTCGTATGCGGAGTCGTGCAACGTCACTTAGAGAGTTGATTCCATGATCCTATTTTTACGTGCTTGCTTTGCCAAGTATGCCATACCGTAGGACACTTGACACTATTTTATGTGACAGGATCTTTCCTGAATTATTCATAGTAATTTTGTATAGGCTTACATGATTTGTGATATGAGAATAGCATTTATATGGATATTATTATGACTCGTTGTACTAGCTAGAGGTTATGATCTTGCGTGTTATAGACACAAGATGTTGTGGACATGAGATATGAGGTTACATTCGGTAGGGAGAGACACATAGGCTACATGCTGATTATTTATATATATAATACTGGAGGTGTCTTAGACTCTGTCTCAGATCTTTGGCACATATACTGGAGTCGTAATACTACTTGCTGCTATGGACTCCCCGACACAGAGCCTGTAGTGGTCTCGGCCTGAGTACTAGTATTGCTTTTATTTGTATTTTACTTAGCTGGTTACATAGCTTGCCATAAGGATCTGTCTATATTTACTTGCAGCATTTTATTTGGACTTGAGTGTTTATTGTACCTTACTATGTCCCCTGAGGACCTGGATCCGGATTATGTCCCCAGGTATAGACAAGGAGAGCTATCCCGAGATTTACGGGGCATGTGCTACTATTAGAGACGTGCAGATTACAGAGGACAAAATTATTCTGGAGGACTTCTTTTGAGCACACAGTATTCTCACCATTTATTTATTTATGCTTAGTGTTCTTAGATATTTGATCTTGTAGTGACTTCTGGGTATTATACTTGGAGTTATTTTCCTTTCCATTTTGATGATGGGTTATTCTCCATGACATTATTTATATTGCTTTGGTTGGACAGTTCATTTTATATTATTGTAACTGGACTTGTCTCTTTGTGATTTCGATGCTTATTGTGGATGAGATTAGATATATAGACTGTGACAGATATTTGTAGACCATTTTATGTGTATTATAGCTTAAGTGCACTCTAAAGGGTCCATTAAATTGGGTTTACCCATTGGAGTTATGCTGCTGGCCATTGCCACATGGCTAGTCCCTCGATATTTTGTGACTGGGGCGTGACAAATGCCTAGGTTGGCTTGTCAGGTCAAGAGTGTAAAATTTTTAAGGAAGGTAAATGTTATTGTTGTGCTCAAATTATTGTAGCAACGGTAAGGTGCAACACGAGTTTAAAAATTAAAGAACCAGTCTATAAAACCCTAATTTCTAATCCTTAATCAACCAGAAGCTAAACCAAAATTCTCACCATACCAAATCTACCTAAATTTTTTGAGGGAGTTTACATCCTTCCCAACTTAGAAGAATTTTGTCCCAAAAATTAAAAATAAAGCACAAATAAGAGTTTCAAGAATTAAAAAAAGTTAATTAGTAATTAAAATGTAGTACGTAAATTCATACCTTGGTCCTTAAATAAATGCAAAAAATATTGTCGAATGGAATCCTCGCGCTCTCAGGTAGACTCGTCCGGTGAATGATGCTTCCATGCAACCCTGACCAATCGAATAGTCTGCCCCTCAAAACCTTCTCACTGCGATCGAGTATCCCTACTAGCTACTCCACATATGATAAACTAGGCACGACTGTAATCTCTGAATGATCGAGCACGTGGCTAGGGTCTTCCATATACCTTCTCAACTGTGATACGTGAAATACGTTATGCACACCTTCTAATGTTGGAGGCAATGCAAGACGATAAGCCACTTCGTCAACACGTTCCAACATGTCAAAAGGTCCGATGTACCTCGAACTCAGCATGCCTCTACCCCCAAATCTGAAGGTACCACGAGTAGGCTATATCTTCAAAAATATATGATCACCATCCTTGAATTCCAAAGGTCTATAGTGGACATCTACCCAATGCTTCTGCCTGTCCTGTGTTGTGCGTAGGTGGCCATGAATCTGCTTTACTTTCTCCACTGTCTGTATCACCAATTCTGGACCAAGTATCTGACGCTCTCCCACGTTACTCTAACATACCAGCAAACTATACTTTCTGTCATACAGTGCCTCATAAGGTGCCATCTGTATGCTTGCTTGGTAACTGTTATTGTAGGAGAATTCCACCAAGTGTAGATGGTCCTCACAAGATCCTCCAAAGTCGATCATGCACGCTATCAATATATCCTCTAGTATCTGAATTGTGTGCTATGACTGACCATCATTCTGTGGATGATATATAGTGCTGAACTTGAGGCAAGTTCCTAGACTCTCCTGCATACTCTACCAGAAATATGACATGAATCTGGAATCATGATCCGATACAATGCTGACAGGCACTCCATGTAGTCTACTATCTGCCTCATGTACATGTCAGCTAATATCTCCATGGACTGCCCAACTCTAAAAGGCAAGAAATGCACCGACTTGGTGAGTCGGTCCATGGCAACCTAGACTGCATCCTTTCCGCTAGGGGTCCTCAAAAATCCCGTGATGAAGTCCATGGTAATGTGCTCCCACTTTCACTCAGGAATGGAAAGCGGCTGCAATAGTCCTACAGTCCTCTGATGTTTGGCCTTGACTTGCTAACAGACCAAACATGGATACCCTTCCACTTATCATGAAGAAAAATTAGGTGGAAGCTTTTCTTCCAAAAAGGTGATTACCCTAACATAAAGTTAAAGCACTAGTCTAACTATAGTTCAAATTGGGCTTGTCTAAAGTAATTAATTGGGTTGGTCATGTCAAGTTGGTTCGGTCCACTAGGGTCATGACTAACCATGTAGTCTACCTTCTAACCATATTACTACAGTTATATATAATAAATAATACATGCATATTTAATTAAATAATATAATACAATTATTTATAAAAAACCAAAATGACTCAAATAACCCTATTATAGAAATGTGGTAGTGACAAGTCTACCCTTCTTAAAATAATTTTGTCCTCGAAATTAAAAAACGAAACTAGGACATGAAAGTTAAATAACAGAAAGAACCATACCTCAAGGCTCGAAGAGATAAGGGTATCGCTCGTACATTTTATCCTCCTTCTCCCAGGTTGACTCACCCGGAGAGTGATGCCTCCACGCGATGCGAACCAAGGGAATAGTCTGGTTCCGTATTACCTTCTCCCGACGATCCAGAATCTCCACTGGATGCTCTAGATAGCTGAGAGTAGGGCCCACATTGATCTTTGAGTGATCCAATACGTGACTAGGATCCGCCATATATCGTCTCAACTTTGACACGTGGAATACATTGTGGACTCCCTCTAGGGTAGGCGGTAAGTCTAGCCTGTAAGCCACAATGACGACCCTCTTAAGAATACTCAAGGGTCCGACAAAACGTGGACTAAACTTCCTGTCTCCACCAAAGCGAATAGTGCCCTGTGTTGGAGAAATCCTCAGAAATACTAGATCACCAACCTAGCACAAACAAGGTCTCAATATTTAATCTAAAACAATAATCACAAACAAACATGATCACAAAATCTAAATTCTAAAATCTAAGCTAAACCTTAAACTCCAAAGGTCTCTAGTGGCTATCGGCCCAATGCCGCGGTCTGTCCTGCGCCACCCGAAGTCTATCTCTAATAAGCTTGACCTTATCTGCTACATCCATAATTATCTAAGAACCAAGCAAAAATCTCTCACTAACATCATTCCACGATAATGGAGTATGACATCTCCGTCCAAACATGCCTCAAATGGTGACATCTCGATTCTAGCCTGAAAGTTGTTGTTGTAAGCAAACTCTACCAGGTGAAGATGATCCTCCCAAGAGCCTCCAAAATTTAGAACATAAGTACGAAGCATATCCTCAAGAGTGTGAATAGACCTGTCCGACTGCCCGTCTGTCTGAAGGTGATATGCAATACTAAACTTGAGCTAGATGCCCAAGCTAGCCTAAACTCCTCCAGAAATGAGAATTGAAGTGACTATCCTGATCTGAGACTATACTTACAGAAACTCCATACAATCTAACTATATGTTGTACATATATCTCCGTAAGCTTCTCCGTAGACATATCCACTTTAAATGGCAAGAAGTGGGCCGATTTGGTTACCCTATCTACGATAAACCAAATCGCGTCTTTCCCTCCTAGAGAATGCGGAAGCCCCAAAATAAAATCCATGATCACATGCTCCCACTTCCACTCTTGAATGAGTAATGGATGAAGCAAACTACCGGGCCTCTGCCTCTCTGCTTTTACCTGCTAGCACACTCAATATCTGGATACGAAGCATACTACCTCTCGCTTCATGCCATGCCACCAAATATTCTCTCTCAGATCTCTATACATCTTGTTGGCACCTGGATGCATGGAGTACTGACATTGATGTGCCTCCTGAAGAACCTCCTAGCGCAACGCTCTACTCGGCATACAAAATCTGGTACCATGTCGTAATGATCCATCCTCAGCAATAGTAAAATAATCTGATAATCCCATCCGAGCCTGTGCCCTGATGCTTCTCAGAGACTCATCCTCGTACTGTGCAGCCCTGATCCTGTCCATCAGCTCTGACTGAATCAACAGTCCCCATATATGCATCTTAACTCTAGGCACTATCATATCAATACCCAAGCTCTCAAGATATGCCAGCAAATAACGATCTGTCATCAAGCACATAGCTACCAGATACCTGCTCAAAACATCGGCAACTACGTTGGCCTTCCCTGGATGGTACTGCAATGATATGTTAAAATCCTTCATCAACTCCAACCATCTCCTCTGCCTCATATTCAGCTCTTTCTGGGTAAATACGTACTTCAAGCTCCTGTGGTCTATAAAGATCTCCACACGCTCTCCGTACAAATAGTGCTTCGACAACTTTAGAGCAAAGATGACTGCTGCCAACTCCAAATTATAGGTAGGCTAGTTCATGAGGATGTAATTGCCTGGAAGCACAGGCAATCACCTTCCCATTCTGCTGCAAGACACAAGCAAAATCCTTCCCCGAAGCATCACTATAGATAGTGAATCCTTCTGACCCCGATGGAAATGTCAACACTGGAGCTGTTATCAACATCTTCTTTAGCTCATCAAAAGTAGTCTTACACTCCTCTGTCTAGACAAAATCTATATCCTTCTGGGTCATCCTAGTCAACGGCTCTGCAATCCGAAAAAAATCCTGAACAAACCTCCTCTAGTGACCTACCAGCCCAAGGAAACTCTTGATCTCTGCTACTGAACTCAGGGCAGTCCAAGCCTTAACTGTCGTGATCTTCCTCGGATCAACTAAGATCCCCTCTCTTATCATAAAATGACTAAGGAATTCAACCTTGTCAAGGAAGAACTCGCACTTCAAAAGCTCTCCACTTCCTGAGAGTCTCATATGCTTCTTATGCTCCTCTGGGGTCTTCGAATACACTAGGATATCATCAATGAACACCACCCTGAACTTGTCCAAATACTGGTGTAACACCTTGTTAATCAAATTTATAAACACCGCCAGGGTATAAGTCAACCCAAACGAAATTACCATAAACTCAAACTGGCCATACCAAGTCCGAAAAGCTATTTTCGGAATATCCTCCTTCTTCACTTTCACCTAGTGCTAGCATGACCTCATATCAATACTGGAAAATACCTTCGCTCCGCTCAACTGATCAAAGAGATCATCAATCCTTGGTAGTGAGTATTTGTTATTAATGGTGAGGTTATTTAGAGCCCTATAGTTGATACACATGCGTACTGACCCATCCTTCTTTGATACAAATAATACCGGAGCACCATACTGTGAGGAACTAGATTTGATGAAGCCTTTATCCTGCAGATCATCCACATACTTCTTCAACTCTGCTAGCTCACTGTTGTTGACCCTATAGATGTGCTGGAATATTGGCTCTGCGTATGGCACCAAATTAATAGAGAACTCAACATCTCTGTCCGGAGGTAACCCTGGCAACTCCTCTAGAAAAATATCCATAAACTCCGCTATCAATGGATATGGAAATCCATGCTCTTCCACCAAGACTCCACAGAAGACTCCCTCACTCTAATCTGCTGCTCCTCTAGCAATCTTAAACTCTGGCTCTTCTGGCGGTCTGAACAACACCCTGCCTCCACGACAATCTATACTAGCATGGTGCCTACTCAACCAATCCATCGCGAGTACATTATAGTAACTCGGAAGTGGCATTACAAGGAAGCACACACTCAACGTCGGCCTCCCAAGGTAACTCTTCGATCCTTGCAAACATCACTAACTAGGATGATGCCACCCCCAGTCATAATCTTACAAGGCCTAGCTAGAGATTCAGCAACAATATGGTGTATAACAGCAAAAGATACAGACATAAAACTATGGGAAGCATTGGAATCAAATAAAGCAAGTGGTGGAATGTAATAAAGCAGGATGAAACCTGAAATCACATCAGTGACTTGCTCGGCCACTACTAAAAATTGCGGGATTAGCGACATTTTTAGCGACGTTAAAATAAAACGTCGCTGAATTATAGGTATTTAGCGACGTCCATATAAAATATCGTAATACGTCGGTGATAACGACGTGGAGCAAAGTTTAGCGACCATAATTATTATAAATATATAATATGTCGCTAGGTAGTCGCTAAACGTCGCTAACTTTTTAATTTTAGCGACGTTTAGCAACATTTATGTATTTAAGTCGCAGTATATTATTATATCCGCGACGTTTAGCGACGTAAAGTTCGACGTCGCTAATTTATTTCATATACGGTTTGACGAATTTCTATTTCCCCTATTTCGATCGAAATATCAAAAATTTTAAACCGCCCCCCATCCCGGCGCCCCACCTTCAGCTCCCCTCCTCCCTCCGGCCGCGTCCTCCCCTCTTCGACGTCTCCTCCTCCCTCCGACTCCCCTCATCCCTCCGACGTCCTCCCCCCTCCGGCGGCTCCTCCTCCCTCCGGCGTTCTCCTCTCTCCAATCACTCGGTGAGCTCCTCTCTCTGTCTCCTTTCTCTGTCTCTCTGTCCTCTAACATGACACACCACAACACGACATGACACAACATGATACATACTAACCCTAACCCTAAATCGGACACACGCATATGCACGCGAACACACTAACACATGTGTACTCTAACCCTAATACTGACACAGACACACACAAATATAGAGACAACTTTTTGGACACAGACCCTAACTCAGACAGCTTTCTGGAAACAGACCCTAACCCTAATACTTTGACTTGTCCTTCACTTTATTTATCATATTTAAGGGTACACTCCATTGGTGCACTCTATTATTTTAGACACAGACCCTAACCCTATCTCTCTTCTAGTTAGCTGTTTGAGTTTAGACGCAACCTTGCGTATCTGCAGCATATATAATACGATATAGATATCGACTCAAGGAGAGTCGTATACACGGATACGAAAATGACTCTTTAAAGCTAAGACACGATATACGAAATTGGCTTCTTCTAGAACTCGTATCCAACTTGAGCTGATGCTTCTTGCTGCACGAGATGTTGCATTAGCTATTGTAGACTGCTAAACCTGCTGTTGAAGGCTCTGCAGTGCACTGGCTCTGCAGTTATTTGCTGAGTTTACTTGCTGTTGTGCATCCTTTCTGCTGTGTACTATACAGTGTTGTTGTACACTAATTCCTCACTGCTGCACTGTACAGTACAGCTAGTTGCTACTGCTATAAACTATTGTATGCTTCCATTTGTACTGTGGTAGCACAGAGCTGCACACTGCTCAGTTGTGCTCTCCCTTGCTGTGCTAACACAGAGCTGCACACTGCTCTCCCTTCAGTTGATCACTAAAACAACCATACTTGATGGTAGCAGTGAGTATCAGTGCATGTACTTTATTTAACGATGAGTATATATGCTAGGACTAGGAGTATCAGTGCATGTAATATTTTAACGATGAGTATATACTTGAAGGTAATTGTATATTCATTTTTGCTATAGAAGTATCTAAAAATGGATATGAATTATTATTTGCGTCATCATTCGTGGATGTACAACCGTTATCCTGATGACATGTGCGGTATGCGGGATGAATTCATTGAGGGTGTACAACAGTTTTTGCAGTTTGTCAAGGCGTTCCCTCAGTACATGGATGGTACCAAAATTAAGTGTCCGTGTGTGAGATATCGTAACTTAAAATATCATCCAGAAATGAAAGTCACATATTATTTGTACTCGAAGGGTTTCACGCTGAATTACTATCAGTGGACCGCACACGAAGAACTTGTGTCTTTAGCATCAGAGTCAGAGCCTTATGTGGAGCCATATATGGATGTTCATGGTCACGCTGCTTACGACGACGGATGGGTGAACATGGTTTTTGATGCGACGGGGCCTAGTTTTGATCCGGACAATCATGATGCAGCTGAGGAGGCATCAAATATCGATGCTGCGTAGTTCATAGAGTTGCTGGAGAATGCAAGGACTCTATTATATCCTGGTTGTGAAGATCATTCACCATTGGAGGTTGTTACAAGATTATTGAGCATCAAGTCCAATTTTAACATGTCACAAGAATGCTATAACCGACTGATGGATTTGATTATAGAGATCTTACCAGAGGATGCAAAGTTGCCTAAAGACTTCTATGATCTAAGAGGATGGTGAGATCGCTCTAGATGGGATATGAAAAAATTGATGCATGTCGCAACGGGTGCATGTTGTACTATATAGACGACAAGGATGAAGATGCGTACAAATTTTGTGGTAATGATCGCTACAAGGCTAATTGAAGAGGAAAGTCTGTCGGTGCAAAAAAGCCTACCGATTCAATGCACTAATTGCCTTTAATGTCGCAGTTGCAGATGTTGTTTATGGTGAATGAGACTGCAAAAAATATGAGTTAGCACAGACGAAAATAGATCGAAGGAGTATCGGATCATCCATCGGATAGAGGAGTATCGAAGCACTTTGATCGAGAGTATCCAGATTTTGCTTCAGATCTGCGTAATGTCAAATTGGGGCTCACCTCCGACGGTTTTACCCCATTCAAACTTTCGGGCTCCCAGTATTCATGTTGGCCTGTGATCGTCACTCCGTACAATCGACTGCCTTGGATGTGCATGAAGACTCCATATATGTTCCTAACTATTATTATCCTAGGTCCGAATAATCCAAAAAGGAACATCGATGTATATTTACAGCCTTTGATAGATTAGTTGAATCAGCTGTGGGAAGTAGGTGCCAACACGTAATATTTCCAGAAAGCAGAATTTTCAGATAAGGGCAGTGGACCATCAATGACTTTTTGGCATATAGAATGTTATCGGGATGGAGCACTCATAGTCGTCTCTCATGTCCATATTGCATGGACAGTACTAAGTTTTTTATTTGAAACACGGAGGCAAACCGTGCTTCTTCGATTGTCATCGATAATTTTTGCCGAAGGATCATTCGTACCGGAGGAACATGAATGCTTTTCATACGGACGTTGTGGAGAAGGCCAATCCACTGCCAAGGTGGCCCGGATACACGATATGAGAACAGGTAAAAGATTTATCAAGTGCTATCGAAGAGCCTGCTAAAGGGTACAAGTGTGACGGATTTTAGTCATACCCATAACTGGACGAAGAGGAGTATATTCTGGGATCTGCCATATTGGAGCACCAATCTGATCAGACATAACCTTGATGTCATGCATATTAAGAAGAATATGTTTGATAACATAATTAATACTATAATAGTGGTAAAGGGGAAGACGAAAGACAATCTGAAGGCCAGGTTGAACTTAGAAGAAATATGTAGGCGTCCTATGTTGCATTTGATAGAGGAGGAGAATGGAAAGTTAAAGCAGCCTAAGTTAATTTTCTCACTGAGAAGGAGGATAAAGGGAGACTTTGTAGGTAGATTCAGGATCTAAAATTTCCAGACAGACACGTATCAAACTTGAGAAGATGCATCGACCTCAAGGAGAATAAACTGGCGGGTATAAAGAGCCACAATTGCCACGTATTCATGGAGAGGTTAATTCCAATTATATTTCAGGAATTCTTATCGTAGGTCGTTTAGGATCCATTGACAGAGCTCAACAAATTCTTCAGAGATTTTTGTTCTACTAAGTTTCTCGTCGATCGACTAAAAAAGCAAGAGAAGGATATTACGGTAATACTATGTAAGCTCGAGAAGGTATTTCCTTCTGGATTCTTTGACTCTATGGAGCATTTGCCAATTCATCTTTCCTATGATGCACGTGTTGGTGGTCTTGTCAGTTATCGGTGGATGTACCCCCTTCGAGCGGCATCTGAATCACCTAAAGAGAAAGGTGAAAAATAAGGCACGGGTTGAGGGCTTTATTTGTGAAGCTTATATTCTCGAGGAGATTACAAACTTTTGCTCGACGTATTTCAAACCTCATATTACTATTAATAGAACGAGAGCTCCGAGAAATGACGACGGATATCAGGAATCTAATGATGCAATACTCAAAGTATTCAATACGTCCGGAAAGCCTTCGGGAAAAATGAAGAAGAGATATTTAAATGACGACGAGCTAAGGGCTGCTCAGTTATATATATTATTCAATTGCTGTCACTACCACATTCTAAAATAGGGATAATTTTGACATTTTTATTTATTATAAGTATCGTATGTATTTATTTAAATAATTGCATGATATGTGTGTGTGTGTGTGTGTGTATATATATATATATATATATATATATATATATATATATATATATATATATATATTATATAGTGCTCTTTAATGTATGAGTTAGTAGATTAGACCTAGAAGCCCACTAGATGAACCCCTCACTTAAATATAGGATTATGGATTTTAATTTATTTTATTCGAGATTAAATAATTGAGGATTATTTTTAATTATCGTGATTTTATTTAATTATTGTGCCTTACCGTTGTTTCGATATTTGGAGCGCTACCCTAGCTTTTGCCTCCCAATAAATTTTACACCCTTATCCTAGACGTGCCCGTCTCCTATTCTGACCCTTGTGTAACTCATAAATATGCTCTCTTGTGCTTTATTTTAGTCGCACAATATTTGTTACGGGAGTTTATTTTTAATTACAAATAAATCTAACTTTTTATCTTTGTACGTTCCAATCGGAATTGGAGACACAATCTTGATCCATTTTGTGCAACCCAAATTATGACAATATTCTACTATGAGTTCTCTGCGTCCATGATACTTGTGTCCCACCTAATTTTAATTCCATGTACTTCCAATTAATTTTAGAACACCATTTACATTAATTTTAATTAAATTAATGTAAGGACCCAACTTGACCCAAAACTACACCCAATACCTTCATACCCTCAAGACTCATACTAAACACCACACATCCTTTTTAGCCATTACATCACACCAAATATGGTGTTTTTCCTCATTAAATCATAAAACCCACTTTCTGTGCAATTTTCCAATTGTTGAGGACTTTTATGCAAAGTGCAATGAGGTGTCACCATCTCATTGGTCGAAGCCAATGAAGAAACCCTCTCCCTCAATCCTTGACCGGTCTACTCTCCCTCTCTCTCTCTCTCACCTTTTTGTATGTACCCTCTCCCTTCATGTTTAATCTTGACCCCTCATTCAAATGTAACACCATCCTCACTACACACACCCTCATATATGTAATCCCTTAATTCTAACCCTTTTCTCAATGCCAACCCCATCCCAAGGTGTACTTGGTCGGCCCTAATCTCTAGGTAGTCATCTTCTTCTCCTACATGCAAACTCTCCTCCTCTATTATATTTTTACATCATCCCCACC
This sequence comes from Iris macrosiphon, assembly GCA_036927795.1. Taxonomy (NCBI): domain Eukaryota; kingdom Viridiplantae; phylum Streptophyta; class Magnoliopsida; order Asparagales; family Iridaceae; genus Iris; species Iris macrosiphon. Next base: position 84,791,200 of record JAYESA010000005.1, read on the forward strand.
ATCCTTCTTCACATAACTTAAACCTAAAACTGCATCATCAACCCATCCTCATATTTTTTCTCCTCCCCACCTCTTCCCGGCCTCCCAACTCCAGTGATCATCCGCCTTTCCCGCCTGGTGCACCACCTATACCCCGACCTCCTGTACACCGTCTCCTTCGATGCCGACATCAATATCACTCCTCGCCGAAGTCGACAGTAGTCCCCGACCCACCGGACCCTGACTTCCTTCCCTTCCTGCAGTCCGCTCTGTCAGCCAACGTCTCCTCCACCTTCCCACGACTTCACGGCCTCAGTCTCCGCCGAGCAGCGGCCACACCCCCGTCGACCGTCGGCCCGAGCAGCCGTCGACCAACACCAGACCATCCTCGACCAACTTCCTCTCCACTGTCTCGACCTTCTCAGCAGCACCAACACACCACCACTCCACCCATCTCCCCGTTTATCTCCTCTGCCGAGCACAACCCCGCCTGAGTCTTCCCCGACCGATCCAGCCTTCCTGAATAGTACTATTTCTCGTCTGAGCCATAGAACTCCGATAGCAGCGGCAAATCATCACCATCATCATCACCATCATTATCACCTTCATCATTATCATTATCATCACCTTCATCATCATCATCATCATCATCACCTTCATCCTCATCAACACCAACATCATCGTCATCATCACCACTCTCGCCGGAGCTCGAGCACCCTCTTCGATCACGCGTACCCTAAGGTTCGAACCTGTCCCCTCTTATTTTATTACATCACCCCACCATACTATTAGATATGCACTTTGTTCCATCCTGAATGTAAATAATTTTCCAGACTATGACTTAGAGGACTGGTGTCCGACATATTATAGACCACAGGGAGAGTAGCTGCAGCCTTGGATCTTGTATTTCAGTTGTGATTCCGGAAGGTCTATCCGGGATCACTAGTTATTCAGTTAGTTTTTTTCAGCAGTTATGGTACCGGATTTATTTTCGACATAATTTGAGACTTGGATGCTATTATTTGAGTTAGACTATTTTGTTTAGACTTATGTTGTATTTTGATTATTTATTTTCTTCAATATCTTATCGTGATTTAGTTATGTGATTGAGTATTTTTAGATTATATTGTGATATATGTGTCTCCTTATGGAGTTGGATATTCGTGTGAGATTGATTAGATAGTATTATGACCTAGACATCGTTCTACCATCGATGTTGCGGCGTAGGCTGGACGTACCCACGTACTCGTGCCCCAAATTCTGGGTGCAGGTCGGGATATATTTTTAGTGGTGGCACATACAGGTCAGGCTTCGCAAGTTGTGCGATATCGTGGTAGTGCGACATCTTAGTTGTACTAATGCGTTCCTGCGATAGGATCTAGGATATAGCGTACTAGGATGAGAGCGAATACTCAATCACAACTAGGAACACTTTTAATCTATCTATCTTATTATCCTTTTTCCTTATGAATATTGCTTTCTTTAGAATTTTTCTGTCCTTCCTTGGTGATATCGTATTTATTGCCTAAATTGATTTTTTTTGGTCTGTCTTTAGGATACCGTCGAAGACAAGATCTATGAGAGTGGGAGCATCAACTTCAGAGGGGTCTTCCACCTCTCCACCTGACGAAAAGACAACTGGAGTTCCTCCTCTCCCACTTGTTCCGAGTGTTGCCCCAGCTATGACGGAGAACCTTCCTCCTCCACCTACTCTATTTCCCGCAGGTATGCCCGTTGACGGGGCACAGATGTTTACTTTGATCCAGGGCATGGTAGATGCCCAGAGAGTGACGACAGAAGCTCAACGAGTTCAAGCTGAGGCTCAGAGAGTACAGGCAGAGGCACACCAAGCGCAGACTGAGCTGATGAGAGAGAGCATGGAGAACGCTCACCAGATGGTACTACAGGCAGTTGAAAGAGTTGCCCAGCAGTATCCTAGCCAGCAGCAACAGTAGAGACCAGGCACTATAGTTAATTTTAAGAGGATGATGCCTCGAGAGTTCAAAGGCACCGAAGGGATACTCTACGCTGATGACTAGTTAGAGGATATAGAGAGGAGCCTGCGATTGGCCCAGATTTCAGAGAGCTTACGGATAGAGGCGGCCGGTAGTCAGATGTTCGATATCGTACTCACGTGGTATCGCACAGAGCTGAGACTTACTGCACAAGGACTTACTTGGGAGGCCTTCAAGCAGCTTTTCAAGGAGAAGTTCTTTCCCAACGTGGCCCTGGGAGCTTTGGAGAGTCAGTTATATGACTTGGTCCAAGGACCCATGTCGTTCGACTAATACGCCGCATAATTCTATCGATTGAGCCATTTTGCATCGTCTATGATTCGGGACCCAGGAGATCGAGCCCGAAAGTTTAGAAAGGGGCTGGCGAGAGATATTAGGTCGCGCACTTTTGGTCGTCGTACCACTATATTTTGGTACATCTTGATGGATGCCCAGATTGCAGAAGAGGATCTGGATCTCAGGCCTAAGAGGAGTCACAATATTTTTAGAGATACGAGTAGTAGCGCAGGACCGGCCAAGCGTCCCCATATTTTGCAGCAGCCGAGGACGTTTCAGTATAACCACCAGCAGCACCAGGCACCGGTTCGTGTTCAGCAGGATCAGCAGACTTGTCATTTCTATAAGAAACTATGTCACCTTTGGGAGAGCTGTAGATTGAGGCTATTGTAGCGCCCCGTTCCCCCGGTGCGGGGAGCGCGGCTAAGAAACACAAGACGGTATCGTTCGATCGGGATAGATTGAATTAAGAACTCGTCCTCGTTATGGATTTGTTTCTTCGGAATCGATTCCCATATTCAGTGGACTGCGCCCCCGGGATCGGCTTAGCGGCAGAGTCAGGAGGGACCTCTCCGCTGCTATCTTTTATTGCCTCGGTTTTCGATGTCGCTTGTTGCTTTCGTGCTTTGAGTTGGTTTTGAAATTTGCTTGTTTTCCTTGAACGGTTTCGATGATTTTCATTGTTTTCGTTCATTGACTTGCACTTCTATTCCGAGAATGGAAGAAGAGGAAGAAGTATTAATCGAGCTGTTCGTGTGCAGGTGAACGAGCAGTAGGCGACTTACGAGCGGAGTCGTGAAGCGCCCCTTTCCTTCTCCCTTCCAAAATCTAAGTGAGTGGCTACCAACCCGATTAGCTAGCCCTGCTTCCAAGCTTCACACCTAAAAGCTTGAACTATTCCTTGCCCCGATCAAACGATACCAAGTAATAATAAAAGAAACCAAGATAAAAGAGAATAGACTTGGTTCACTATGCTTGTCAATAAACTTCATGAACGGATACTTGATTATCATGCAATATTGCTTGTCGTGTACTCGTGTTGCCTTAACTGCATGAACTGTTAACTTAATAATCGTGTTCGATCATGGACAACTTGTGCACAAGGATATAAGTTCTGCGGACGGTCGCTGGGGCACTGGCACCGATCCGACCTGGGCAGACTTCGTGTTTATAGTCAAATCGTGTGCGGACTGGATAACGTGCAACGCATCGTGTTTTATGAGCTCCTCGTGTTTTCTCGTTGCATGCTATCCACGTCCTTGACTAGTCCATATGGCATCAAGCCAATGATCCTCGTGTGTATATGCTTGCAACGCCCCGTGTGTTTATCGTGTGAATATGGCTTGCAGTGCATCGTGTGTTCAACGTGTATATTTAAACCTGTTGCATACTAACTTGTGTCTTCGTGGCAGGGAAGGCAAGGTAAGTATTGTACAGGTAATTCAGACGGTCAGGTAAAATCCACCGAACGGTGGCATGTTCATTTCAGTAAATTCAATATGCTGCTTAACTGTAAATGAACTAAGGCAAGATAGAAACCAACCAAATATGCATGCCTCACTAAACAACGTGTTGATTGGTATAGTCAGGCTAGCTCGCCTTCACCAGCATGTTTCGATATGCTGACCCTCGTTGAAACAGGTTCTCCGCACTAAGGCGAACCGAGCGAGGAGCCGAAGTCGTCTTCCCGATCCAGTCCAGCTGTTAGCGCGTCTTCACCGCGCCTCGAAGCCTTTGAAGTCCGAAGCTGCAACTCTTCATACACAAATGCAGCTCCGTGGCAAGGCGATCCTCCAGCCAGGAGGTCTTTATCATTTTGAATTTATAAAAAGATGTAATGTACAGGACTGCTATCTCATTTTGAGTCAACCCTTTTGTAAGCCGTTCGGCATATTAGCTGACTCGTTCAAGAGTTTGTAATAGATGTTCATTATCAATAAAGAAAACTTTTCTATGTTGCAAATCTGTGTTTCAATCTATCTGCGTACTCTGAGTATGTGCTTGCTATACAAATCATTAAAAAGCCTTGTGCGGGCGCAACTCCAGGCCCGCACGGCGGTCACGGCTCGGGGGACGCCTCGGGGCGTGACATAGTGGTATCAGAGCACAGATTCAAAGTTCCTTAGACTTCGTGCTGGAAAAGTTCCTTTAACGATCAAATTCCTGTGCGAACTCTTGAACTCGCTAGGCCAAAATGAGATACGTTCATGCAATAAGTCCATAATACATTATGATCCTAATGTAATTTACCTTCTTTTGAAGGAATGGATCCAGCGCAATCTGCAGCGCAGCCACCGATCGAAACACAAGAGAGCAGTTCGGGCAATTCGGGAAGCTCTCGAAGCCAAAGAGGCATGTCTCAGGTCGACCCGCTTGAGCGGGTAATGCAAATGTTAGAATCGCAACGACAACGAGACGATGCTCGCCAAGCTAAGCTCGAGAGTAATCTGGAGACCCGATTCTCAGTCCAACAGAAGCAGGTCGATACCCTGCATCAGATCGTTCAGACTTTGGCTGCCAACTATTCCGTCGCAACAACAGCAACGACTCCGGTGGAACAGCCCGTGCTTGAAGTGGAGACGCCTCAAATCCCAAGGCAGAGGGACGTGACTGCCTTCAACTTGGGCCATTTCAAGAAAGTCTGCAATACCCCGTTCAACGGGACTGAGGACCCAGTGGTAGCTCTAGATTGGCTAGCCGAGATCGAAGACCACTTCACTCTGCTAGAGGTCCCCGAGGATAAGCGCGTCGCCTGCGCGCAACTACAGCTCCGCCTCGACGCACACGATTGGTGGGACGTGCATCGACGATCTCTCCAACTTGATCACGGAGAGGAGGCGATCTCGTGGACGACCTTTCGTGCCGCGTTTGAAGAGGAGTTTATACCGCCTCCAGTACAACGTAAAATGGAAAATGACTTCGTGCAGCTGAGGCAGGGCAGTATGACAGTTAAGCAATACTCCGCCGAGTTCAACCGACTCTCGAAGTTCGCTAGGGCCTATTTACCTGATGCAGCGAGTCGAGCCAGAAGGTTTGAAGGTGGACTACGCCCTGCCATCTATTCGCACGTAGTCAATAATCAGTACGGAACAATGCGTGAAGTCATGAATCACGCCCTATCGCTTGAACCACAGTATCCTCACGTTTCCACCGGCGCTGTGCATACCTACAATCACAAACGCCAAGGCAACGATGGAGGAAACACTGCTGCAAAGCGCCGAAACAACGGTGGTTAGCACAAAACAAATCCCAACCAAGTATGCCAATACTGCAACAAACGTGGGCACTCCTTCAGTCAGTGTCGTAAGAGACTTGGGTTATGTCTCGCTTGTGGCAATCTAGGCCATGCCATTAATTCCTGCCCGAATCTTCCTGTTCATCGCCCGCAACGTAATAACCCCTAACGGTAAGCATTATTCCTAAGTTTCGGGACGAAACTTCCAATTGGTTGGGTAGGATGTAGCGCCCCGTTCCCCCGGTGCGGGGAGCGCGGCTAAGAAACACAAGACGGTATCATTCGATCGGGATAGATTGAATTAAGAACTCGTCCTCGTTATGGATTTGTTTCTTCGGAATCGATTCCCATATTCAGTGGACTGCGCCCCCGGGATCGGCTTAGCGGCAGAGTCAGGAGGGACCTCTCCGCTGCTATCTTTTATTGCCTCGGTTTTCGATGTCGCTTGTTGCTTTCGTGCTTTGAGTTGGTTTTGGAATTTGCTTGTTTTCCTTGAACGGTTTCGATGATTTTCATTGTTTTCGTTCATTGACTTGCACTTCTATTCCGAGAATGGAAGAAGAGGAAGAAGTATTAATCGAGCTGTTCGTGTGCAGGTGAACGAGCAGTAGGCGACTTACGAGCGGAGTCGTGAAGTGCCCCTTTCCTTCTCCCTTCCAAAATCTAAGTGAGTGGCTACCAACCCGATTAGCTAGCCCTGCTTCCAAGCTTCACACCTAAAAGCTTGAACTATTCCTTGCCCCGATCAAACGATACCAAGTAATAATAAAAGAAACCAAGATAAAAGAGAATAGACTTGGTTCACTATGCTTGTCAATAAACTTCATGAACGGATACTTGATTATCATGCAATATTGCTTGTCGTGTACTCGTGTTGCCTTAACTGCATGAACTGTTAACTTAATAATCGTGTTCGATCATGGACAACTTGTGCACAAGGATATAAGTTCTGCGGACGGTCGCTGGGGCACTGGCACCGATCCGACCTGGGCAGACTTCGTGTTTATAGTCAAATCGTGTGCGGACTGGATAACGTGCAACGCATCGTGTTTTATGAGCTCCTCGTGTTTTCTCGTTGCATGCTATCCACGTCCTTGACTAGTCCATATGGCATCAAGCCAATGATCCTCGTGTGTATATGCTTGCAACGCCCCGTGTGTTTATCGTGTGAATATGGCTTGCAGTGCATCGTGTGTTCAACGTGTATATTTAAACCTGTTGCATACTAACTTGTGTCTTCGTGGCAGGGAAGGCAAGGTAAGTATTGTACAGGTAATTCAGACGGTCAGGTAAAATCCACCGAACGGTGGCATGTTCATTTCAGTAAATTCAATATGCTGCTTAACTGTAAATGAACTAAGGCAAGATAGAAACCAACCAAATATGCATGCCTCACTAAACAACGTGTTGATTGGTATAGTCAGGCTAGCTCGCCTTCACCAGCATGTTTCGATATGCTGACCCTCGTTGAAACAGGTTCTCCGCACTAAGGCGAACCGAGCGAGGAGCCGAAGTCGTCTTCCCGATCCAGTCCAGCTGTTAGCGCGTCTTCACCGCGCCTCGAAGCCTTTGAAGTCCGAAGCTGCAACTCTTCATACACAAATGCAGCTCCGTGGCAAGGCGATCCTCCAGCCAGGAGGTCTTTATCATTTTGAATTTATAAAAGGATGTAATGTACAGGACTGCTATCTCATTTTGAGTCAACCCTTTTGTAAGCCGTTCGGCATATTAGCTGACTCGTTCAAGAGTTTGTAATAGATGTTCATTATCAATAAAGAAAACTTTTCTATGTTGCAAATCTGTGTTTCAATCTATCTGCGTACTCTGAGTATGTGCTTGCTATACAAATCATTAAAAAGCCTTGTGCGGGCGCAACTCCAGGCCCGCACGGCGGTCACGGCTCGGGGGATGCCTCGGGGCGTGACAGCTATGACTCTGTTTGCACTGTGGCAATATGGGACATCGAATGAGGGATTGTCCTCTAGTTCCTTATCTTCCCGGCCAGCGCACAGCTCCAAATTATAGAGGTCCAGTTAGGCCAACCGTGGAACCGCAGATTGCTCAGCACCCGCGGAGGGAGCCACCCCAGCAGGGCAGAGCATTTGCGATGATGGTCGAGGAGACCGATACTACAGGTGATGTGTTAGCAGGTTTTATTCTTTTCCTTCCTTCTATTCCTTTTTTGTCTATTTGATTGATTGATTTCTTAGTACCGTAGCTTGTATCAGTGATTTTCTTGCTAGAATATAGTTAGTAGTACACCCTGGCAGAGACTGCAATACCATGACAAAATAGACCATAAACCACACATATTTTTCTAGATTGTATGTTGAATGACTGTAGATAGGATTTTTATAGACTTGATGGTTGGGGGTTTGACTATAGTGAAGATTAATAAAGAGGTTATGACTAGACAGAGAAAGACAAGGTGTCTTAAATTTTGAGGATAAACATTAATTTAAATAAAGAGCTAAAAATTTAATATGGCAAAATTGACGATTTGGTTAAATCATAGATTTTTATGAAGATTATGATATGATTTAATTTGTCATTAAATTTTGAGAAATTTAAGAAGATTATCATTATATTTATTTGACTACAAGATATAAATTTAAATTTATACTTAAATATGGTATTTGAAGATTTCATAAGTATTACATCATTGAGTATTGTGTGAAAAAGGAAATCGAGGAATAAGACCACTAATGGATTAGAGCTTGGATTCAAACTTTGGAATAAGATCTTAAATTTTCTAAATATACATTGATTGGATTTAAAATTGAGGATTGGATATTAAATTTTTGAGTATTTAGTTATTAACTTAAAATTTTGGAGGAGATTGTAATAAGAATGGAATTTGATTTTAATTTTGAAGATTTTTAGGAATATGATATTTTTTAGAATTTGAAATAGCAATATGGATTTACTTCATGATTATAAGGCTTGATAAATTTAAATTTTGATGGTAAAATAAAAAAAATTAAATAAATAAATAAATACAACTATCAAGGATCTTAAATTTCGAGGACAAAATTTTTCTAAGGAGGGTAGACTTGTCACTACCACATTCTAAAATAGGGATAATTTTAACTTTTTTATTTATTATAAGTATTGTGTGTATTTATTTTAAACAATTGTATGATATGTGTATATATTCAATGTATGAGTTAGTAGACTAGACCTAGAAGCCCACTAGATGAACACCTGACCGAAATATAGGATTATGGATTTTAATTTATATTATTCAGGATTAAATAATTGAGGATTATTTTTAATCACCGTGATTTTATTTAATTATTGTGCCTTACCGTTACTTTGATATTTGGAGCGCTATCCTAGCTTTTGCCTTCCAATAAATTTCACATTCTTGTCCTAGACGTGCCCGTCTCCTATTCTGACCCTTGTGTAACTCATAAATATGCTCTCTTGTATTTTATTTTAGTCGTACAATATTCGTTACGGACGTTTATTTTTAATTCCAAATAAATCCAACTTTTTATCTTTGTGCGTTCTAATCGGAATTGGAGACACAATCTTGATCCGTTTTGTGCAACCCAAATTATGACAATATTCTACTCTGAGTTCTATACGTCTATGATACTTGTGTCCCACCTAATTTTAATCCCATGTACTTCCAATTAATTTTAGAACACCATTTACATTAATTTTAATTAAAATAATGTAAGGATCCAACTTGACCCAAAACTACACCCAACACCAAACCAAATCCCCATTCACACCCTCAAGACTCATACTAAACACCACACATCCTTTTTAGCCATTACATCATACCACACATGGTATTTTCCCTCATTAAATCTCAAAACCCACTTTCTGTGCAATTTTCCAATTGTTGAGGACTTTTATGCAAAGTGCAATGAGGTGTCACCATCTTATTGGTCCAAGCCAATGAAGAACCCTCTCCCTCAATCCTTGACCGGTCCACTCTCCCTCTCTCCCCTTTTTGTTTGTACCCTCTCCCTTCATGTTTAATCTTGACCCCTCATTCAAATGTAACACCATCCTCACCACACACACCATCATATATGTAATCCCTTAATCCTAACCCTTTTTCCAATGCCAACCCCATCCCAAGGTGTACTTGGTCGACCCTAATCCCTAGGTAGGCATCTTCTTCTCCTACATGCAAACTCTCCTCCTCCATTATATTTACATCATCCCCACCATCCTTCACATAACCTAAACCTAAAACTTCATCATCAACCCAACATCATCTCCTTCCTTCTCCCCACCTCTTCCTGGCCTCCCAACTCCGATGATCATCCGCCTTCCCCGCCTGGTGCACCACCTATACCCCGACCTCCTGCACACCATCTCCTTCGACGTCGGCATCAGCATCACTCCTTGCCGGAGTCGACAGTAGTCCCCGACCCACCGGACCCCGACTTCCTTTCCTTCCCCGCAGTCTGCCCTGTCAGCCAACGATTTCTCTACCTTCCTACGACTTTATGGCCTCATTCTTCGCCGAGAAGCTGCCACACCCCCATCGACCGTTGGCCCGAGCAGCCGTCGACCAATACCAGACCATCCCCGACAGACTTTCTCTCCACCGTCTCGACCTCCTCAGCAGCACCACCACACCACCACTCCTCCCATCACCCCGTTTATCTCCTCCGTCGAGCACGACCCCGCTTGAGTCTTTCTCGACCGACCCAGCCTGCCTGAACAGTACTCCTTCTCGCCTGAGCCGTCGGACTTCGATAGCAGCGACAAATCATCACCATCATCATCACCTTCATCATTATCATCATCATCACCTTCATCACCATCATTATCATCATCATCATCATCATCATCATCATCATCACCTTCATCATTATCATCATTATCACCTTTATCATAATCATCCACATTATCATCATCAACATCATCGTCATCATCACCACCCTCGCCGGAGCTCGAGCACCCTCTTCGATCACGCGCACCCCGAGGTTCGGACCTGTCCCCTCTTCTTTCATAGTTGTGTATATGGGCTTGTGTGAATGCTATTAGGGATTTGAATTGCTTCATGACAGTTTAGTGACAGAGGAACCTATGTTAGTAAACCAAAACTTGTTGTGTGTGCGTGTGTGTATACTAAATAGTTGATATATATAGATATATATATATATACTCCATGGAAATTTATTGCTAGTACTAGGTATGACTGTATTATAGATGATTAATGGCCATAAATGTTAGTAATAGGTATCATGTATTTATATTTGACTGTAATAAATGTATGATGTATGACCCTAGGTTTTAACTGTGTATATCCCGTAGTTGCATGAGACCATGAGTGTTAATTAAGGGTACATTGTGTTGCATATGATTATGTGACCCTAAATATTAGTGAATTGTCTACCTTGTGTACACCGACATACTGACTAGACAAGTGTTAATGATTGACTGTCTGATTATGCACATCAATCAAGGACATGACACCCGTGCATTTAGACGCACACTTGACCCTGCTAGTTGACTAGTTGGCACCCTTGTGTAGTTCTAAGTGTAGTGTAATTATATTGTATGTGTGCTAGTGTAATGGTTGATGTTATATTGTATTATATATATGTATATAGGACCATTGGATCGTCCTGCGAGAATTTAGGAGCAGGATATTGGTATTGCCAGCTAAGGACCCCAGGTGAGTACATTCTCTGATAGTTTCTTATTTATGATATCATCTATGTTCATTGTATTTAGTGTAGATATCCATATTTTGTGACAGGATGGTACACGGATTGGTATGTTCAGATCTCATCATGAAATGTTATTCTTTCTATATGGTATATCTTGTGCAAGTCTTATTTCATTGATTATCTTGTGCATGTACAGACACTGATTCTCGGGAAAATTTGCTACCTTCCTAGATAATCCCGTGCCATAGCGTACCATGGTTGGATCTACTATACCAGTCGGGGTGGAAAGTATTTTAATGTAGATATGTGATCATACCATTCATGTACAAGTCTTGTTTTCATGTTAGTGTTGGTCATACACCGCACGTATGACTAACCAGGCCATTATTCATGTACAAGTTCCTAAGCTGATTATATGTTAAAGCTAGTACTCACACACTTAGTCATTAGTATTCTTGTTCATTGTCATATTGTTCATTCTTGTATTTATTTCCAGTATTTCCTTTATTGTGTATCTCTTGTACATGTATCTGCATCTTGTATATTTACATCTATTTACTGCTACATAGTTTATATCATTGACTTAGAACTGCTATTAGAGATGTACTTCGTTCCATCCTGACTGGAAATATTTTTCCAGACTGCGACTTAGAGGACTGGTGTCCGACATATTATGGACCACAGGGAGAGTAGCTGCAGCCTTGGATCTTGTAGTTCAGTTATGATTCCGGAAGGTCTAGCCGGGATCACTAGTTATTCAGTTAGTTTTTTTCAGCAGTTATGGTACCGGATTTATTTCCGACATAATTTGAGACTTGGATGCTATTGTTTGAGTTAGACTATTTTGTTTAGACTTGTGTTATATTTTGATAATTTATTTTCTTCGATATCTTATCGTGATTTAGTTATGTGATTGAGTATTTTTAGATTATATTGTGATATATGTGTCTCCTTATGGAGTTGGATATTCGTGTGAGATTGATTAGATAGTATTATGACCTAGACATCGTTCTACCATCGATGTTGCGGCGTAGGCTGGACGTACCCACGTACTCGTGCCCCAAATTCTGGGTGCGGGTCATGACAATTGCGACGAGGATGAAGTGGAGAAGCTAGAGGGGTAAGTAATTAATATGTCCACGTTTACATCATCTCAATGTAATAGTATAAGCTACTATTATGCTACTAATCAGTGGTTGCTTCGTTGTTTTTCAGCACATATAATGATGAGTTAAGGTCGGTTAGACCCTACATAATAGACAAAAAAGTAGTACAAGAAATAAGATACCATTTTCCTTCTTGGTTGAGCGCATATGTAAGGAGCTTGGTAATTACTTTTTCTTTCTGCACTTGCACAATAAATAACTTACTATTGCTACTTCGGTATTTAGGTCGATCGTCTAATAACACCCGAGACTGAATCTATTAGAACTCTAGCCATGGGACCAATTACTACCATCAAAATATGGCCAAGTTTCTGTGTGAATAGGTTTAGGTTCAAGTAAACAAATGCTCTAATCAGAGACAGCTTTCTGGATCTTGATTCCACGAAAAATAGTTGTTTGTGTATCAAATCTTCGAACTACAAATACGTCGATCCAGGAAATGATTTTTTTGGCATCTTACGAGAGATTGTGGAGTTGACATATAATTATGGCACAGAACCTGCTAAGATCCTGTTATTCAAATATAAATGATTCGATCTGATTCAAGATCAAGGTTGAAAAATTGACAAGCATGGCCTTGTGGATATAAACTACAAGCGTAGATATCAAGGCTACAAACCATTTGTCCTATCAAGTCAGGCTCAACTCGTGTACTTCACAACTTATCCTAGAAGGGGGATAGCAAGGTTGGATTGGTGGACAGTATGCAAGACTAAAGCTAGAAATACCTTTGACATTGACAAAATAGCTTATCAGGAGGACGAGCTACCTCTTGTAACAAAATTGTAGATGTGGACTCAACGAAAGTTACTCATTACACGAGTAATAATATAGAAGATGTATAATTATTCAAAGAGGAAGACAAAGATGAAGACGAAGATGAAGTAGATGAAAGTTAAGATAAAGAGAAAGAGGAAGAGGAGGACGAGGAAGGCGAACAAGATAAATTTTTTGAAGATGATTAAAAATAAAATATTTTGCCTGTAGAATGTACTATATTTTGACTGTAGAATACTATTTTGATAAAGATATGTATTATATTTTGACTGTAGAATATACTATCCATTTAGACTTGTGACACCAATAGTTATTTACTGTACAATTCTATGAATGCTGTGAGATATGCATAACATTTTGACTGTAGAATATAATATATATTTGTGTATTTATTTATTTATCATATGTTGTTATCATGTATGACAGGACGACGCAGAGGATTTGGCAGGTCCAGAGGTAGACGGAGTACTCCTCCGGTACTGCCTACTGTTGGTTCTAGATCATCGTCGCCTAGTACTCCAGTATATCTATCAGTCACATCTTCGACTGTGATGACGTTACATGGCATCACTCCTGGGATGAGTAGTTCCAAGCCTGATAGTACTCCCTCGTCCAGCGTTCCTTCTGCTGACCGAACCATGGAGACAGATGAGCATATGGAGGAGGTCGAGCCAACGTTGTCCCGGCATCAGCTAGATCCTCCATGCACACCTCCGGAGGAGACGAGGACAGAGATTTAGGCCGACGGTACAAAGTAAGTCAATTAGATGGTTTAGCATCATATATATCGTGTATTTCTTTATTCATCATATATTGACTTTTTTGATAAAAATAATTATCTTTGTATAGATATCGTCCCTCGTCAGTACAGAGATGCCTAGGCCTCTTTCTGAAGAACAACTATGGTGGCCCTTGGATCAACTACTATGAAGCTCCGGAGGAGAGAAAGGCATTCTGGTTTACGTACTTCAAGGTAAAAGTATATTATATAAATCCTCTAATTTATGTATATTATATAACTTACTAAATTATTTATTGTAGCAAACGTATTTCTATCCTCCGCACCGGGCCGGGTTAATTGAGCAGATATTTCCTGTCGTTGCCGCCAAGCTAATCCATGATACTCTGGATGACCAGAAGGCTCGTGATCACGTTGGAAAACCGATCCAAGGTTGGATCACGCCTGAGCAGTGGACTGCAATGAGGGCTAGATTCGACGATCCGAGACACAAGGAAAGGTCTGAGAAGGCCAAGGCGGCTAGGCGAAAGGCAGTAAAGTGGTGTGGTGGCTCAATTCCGATGACGAAACATTTCTGTCATTTGGTATTTTTTTATTTTAGATATATTATTTTAATGCAAGTACGTTAAATGGTAGTAGGAAAAAATATTTAAATTTAGTACTAAATAATATATTTTTAACAGGTACAGAGGGGTGAGGATGCAAACATGGTGACCGTCTTCCTGGCCACCGATCGAAATGACGAAAATCTCATTCATGAGAGGGACTCGCAGACCTATATAAGTATTACTTTACTTTGTGTTAATTTTAATATAACTTAGGCAATTATCGAGTATCCAAACTTTTCTAGGCCGAGTATCTTAGACTGTGAGCGGGCGACTGCTAGTGTATCTACAGCGGGAGAGGCTGGTACTTCCTCGCAGCCCTCTCCAGCTCCGTCGGCGAACGAGCTATGGGTGACCACCGTTGGTGGTCTCCAGAGGGGTACGTACTATGGTACGGGATCCTATGGCGTCCTTGTTACGATGCAGTCATCTAGGGCCTCTCCGACAAGTGCGCATTCCCCACAGCCTTCGCAGTCATCGGCCTGAGTCTAGGAGGCCGTTGACCGTCAGATTGTGTCTCTCCATGATGAGTTGCTATAAAGGATGGAGGAGCAGCCCCTGTCCCAGCCGCAGGCAAATGATGCAACGTTCATCGCATGATTTGATATTCTCGAGCGCAGGATAATGGAGCTCCGGGATTTGACGGCTGATCTTAGAGTGTCAACAGAGCGCAGCATAACGGAGTTGCATGCATCACCGCTGTCCATAGGCGAGAGGCTGACGATGATGCATGATTCAATGGTTCATAGCAGTATGAGGCTGTTATCTACCATGGATTTATACAATCAGATACTAGCAGAGTTGGAGCGGATACGTCCTCCTGGTGCGCCTACATCGACACAGACTCCACCGATGTCACTACCTTCTCCATCTACATCAGTATCAATTTTTCGGGAGCAGTATGATCTGTTCTTATCCTTCATGGCGCCGGTGGTCATCCTCCTACAGATCCGCAGTAGTCCTAGTTAGGACTGTTTATTGATTGTTTGTGTTTCAGACCTATGATATTTGGTTATTTATGAATATTTTTTATTTTTGAGGCATTCAGATATTATTTCTTGTATTCTTTAGGACGAGGCTTTCAGACTCAGTTGTGTGGATATTTGTTGTATTATTTACGATGATATTTTCTCCTGATTTAGTTTATAATCTCAATATTTTATTTTCTTCAAATTTTATTATATTATTCATATTAAATATATGTTAATTTATCAGAATTGAGTGTTCAACCGAAGGGGGTCGGCTAACCCAGTAAATTCAACGGAGGGTTGCTCCGGGTTTATTTGTACAAATTGTGAATTCATAAACTACAGGAAGAATAGTTTGGAAATAATTCAGTATTTTTGTTTCTTTGTATCTTTAGCGACGTTTTAGCGACGTTTAGCGACGTAGAATTACGTCGCTGACTACGTCGCTATATACGTCGCTAAATTCATCGCTACACATGTCGCTAAATAAGTCGCTGTCCGTCATAAATTGTTGATATGGCAGTATTGCCAGGTCATAAAAATGTTGCTAAATTAGTCGCACAACGTCGCTAAATGAGTCGCACATACGTCGCTATAAAATTTGTTATTTACGTCGCTACGAACGTCGCTGTAAACCCCCTCACCCAAAATTAGGCCTACTTGGCTTAATAGAGAGATTAGGGCTAATTAGAATCCAATTAGAAATAGAATACGATATTTTATTTAATTATATAATATTTATATCACATAGTGCACCTTACCGTTGCTTCGATAATTGGAGCATCTCACTAGTCATTGCCTTCCTACAAACTTTACACCCTTGCCCAAGACGTGCCAATCATCTATTCTGACCTTGGTGTAACTTATAATTATGCTCTCTTGTGCTATATTTTAGTCGCACAAAAATTATCGCGGACGTTATTATTTAATTCTAAATAATTCCAACTTTGTATCCTGGTGCATCCCAATCGAAATTGAAGACACAATCTTGACCCATTTCGTGCAACCCAATTTATGATAATAATCTACTATGAGCCCTCTATGTCCATAACACTTGTGTCCTACCTAATTTTATCCCCGTGTACTTCTAATTAATTATAGAACATCATGCGCATTAATATCTAATTAATTTAATCCAATTTCCATCTTCATGTAATTTTCAAATTATTGGGCACTTTTATGCAAAAGTGCATTAAGGTGACAACCCCGTTGGACATGACACATAAATAAACCCATTTCTTCTTCATGTAAATTTTTTCATAATTTTTGGGAGTGTGTAATTCAACATCAAGCTCCTTAAGACCATGGCCCTCCAAACTTCGAACCCAATGCATCCGAGCCATTCATTTTGAATCAAACCAAATACTAGACCATAAAATATCTCCATGGCAAGCCAAGGCCTTTTTCCAAGTGTTGACCAAGTCAAATAGTTCTAGGTCAACCCAACACCACCTATATAAATATTTATTTTTCTTTACTTTTTCTTTTTCTTCTCTAAACCTAAAGCTACAACCGATTTATCATCCCCTTCCCTATTCATCTCCCCCGCCGGCCTTCTCTCTGACGCCTCCACCCTCGACGCCGGAACCGGCGACAGCACCACCAAACTCTCCTTCTTCCTTCTCCTTTCCACGCCTCTTCTTCCCGTTCTTCCCTGTCCAACCCGAAGAGCAGCCGTCGGATCCCCGAGCAGTCTCCCTCTCTTCTCCTCCAACTCTGGCAGCCCTGCCACCGTTCCCACCATCTCTCCCGCAGACCTCCGACCGTTGGAGACCCCGTTAGACCCTGCTGCACATCCTCTCCGATCTTAATCTTTTCCTCCGGTCACCTTTTCCATCGTCTCCAACTCGACCAGAGCCCCGACCACCCATCCTTCCTCCGCGACCGACAGGAACCCGACCCAGTCTTCGCCTAAACCGCTGCCACCTCCCTCCGGTGAACACCGACCCGCTTTTGTTCCCGACCTCCCCCAAGACTTCCAACCTCCATTACCACCACCACTCTACACCACCACCACCGTTCACAGCATCCCCACCCCCGCCGAGCACCACAGAGCCATCACTGCCTCCTCGCCATCATCATCACCTTCACCATCATCATCACCTTCACCATCATCATCGTCTTCACCGTCGTCATTACCTTCACCATCATCATCATCGTCATCATCGTCGGCATCATCATCGTCATCATCGTCGTCAACCACATCGCCGTTATCGTCGATCCCGTGCGTGCCCGTCAAGGTTCGTACCTGTCCCCCACCTTCATAATTTTATATACGTATGTGTATATGTATTCAAATAAGTATATGTATGTATTTGGTATAGTATATATGTATTAGTATATATATCTAGTATATGTTTAATATATATAGAATAAATTCTATTAAGTGTATATACATATATCTATTGTATATGTATTTAATTGTATATATATATATATATATATATATATATATATATATATATATATATATTGTAAGTAATTAATGTTATATGCTAGATATAATATGTATAAATTATAAATATACTAGGTGACCCGAGCGTAATTACGGATATCCCGTATTTACCATTGACCTGTGACCATATGATTTGTTAGCAGGCTGCCATTATGTGCACTGACGTACTGGCAAGCCCCGTATTATTTTGACTGTCTATTTTGCACAACAATTTCAGACGCGACACCCGTGCAACTAGATGCACACTTGACCCTAGTTGACAAGTGTCATACCTTGCTATGCCCTGAGTTCAATGTATTAAGGTTCTGTATGTATTAGTATAATGGCTAATATTGTATTGTATTATATCATATATATAGGATATATCAGATTATTCTGCGTGACTTCAGGAGCAGGTTATTCGTATACGCATCTTCCTTGCCAGGCAAGTATACCTTGTCTTGTTGCACTATTTAAATTTAGCTATTATTTTAGTTGCATGTTTATTGTTTTAGATTATATAATTATGCGCGTCCGAGAGAGACTCGGGTGCAGTCAACGAAGGTGTTGACGTTAGGACTTGTGTCTGACCTAGTATCTAATAGACCCACCTAAAGTGGTGGAGTTATCGGTATGACTCCCCAGGCCTTGACACGTATCATTTTAGGTCACAGAGTGAGTTCATGCTGGGACGCGTGTCTCATACTCGACTGGCCATCGGTGTGAGCAACACGTGTGACGGTATTTTGCTTAGTTGTTTATTTCTATAGAGACTTGCATTATAGTACGAGATGTCCACGTCGTGTTCGCGACTTATACAATTGTTTGCATTGGATGGGAAGGACGACTAGTGGGCGTATAGGACACCCACCTCCTTTATGCAGATACCGCATTCTTCAGAGCGATACGGACATATATATATTGCAGATACCTTATTCTTCAGAATGATGGACGTTACAGATACCTCGTTCCCTAGAGTGTTGGACGTTACTTGGTGATTTTGCAGATACCACACTCTAGAGAACGTTGGACGTTATGCCTATGCCTACCCATACGTACCAAAGTTGTCCTCAAATTGCATTCACTTAGATGGTTAATGCACCCCTTTTATTTATTCAGTATTTACTTTATGGCATGCTTCTATGTATCTTGTTATGTCCCTCTGAGGACCTGGTCCCTTTCTAGGTGTAGATGTTCATGTGTATTCGCAGGAGCGCAAATCCTGACTGGTTACTTATCTTTGAGGAGGTCTTCTCTTCGAGGCTCGTGATTGTTAGATGATGTACTTATATTGTGTTTATTTTTATATTCTAGTTGGTAGTGGATTTGTTTCTATCTGACTTTCATCTTTAGATACTTTATATTGAGATCTAGTTTCGTAGATATTGGTTATTTATTTCTAATTATTTTATGTAGATGCGATTTAGATTATACCATGTGACTTGTGATAAATATATACCACTTATGAATTTTTGTTCATGATATAGCGTACGTATGTGTTATAGTTTTCATATATTGAAGTCTCCATATACATACGGCTGGCATGCTTACGTGACCTAGTCCTACGTATTTTGGAACTGAGGCATGACATATTGTTAGTGGTGGCCCATGCAGGTCTAGAGCATATTGTCTCGGTTACGTTACTATACCGAGCAAGCCTACACCTAGGATTAGAGTATAGGATCTCATCCATAATTTACTATGACTTATCTTTCTTCCAGTCTGTTCTATTTAAATAATCGCATCCTGCTTAAATCCTGTCCTTCCCTAATATTCTTTGAGTATAGTCTTCTCCTATAATACAAGAATCTCTGTTGTTAGGATAATAATTAGGGTAGCATTCCTAAGAAGAACACAACTAGAGTATTGACACATCACTAAGTTTAGAATACCTAATGAACCCTAGCCTTCCTTACTACATAATAAACCCTAGCGTCCCTTACCAATAGATTAACTTACCATTATCCCTTGATATGTTTATATATGACTTGAGAGTAGTATAAACACTACTAGGATTAGTTTGAAATTTGACCATAGTGTTTGACCCTAGTATTGAGGAACCAATAGAAATCCAAGGTTAAACATTAGGACTGAACCTAACTTTTCATGGTGAGATAGTACTAGAGAATTACAACTTTAGCTCTTTGTCTTATAGTAGTCGAACAATACCTTAGGAAGCCAAGAGGAATGGACAGAATATTCCCTTGATCATACCTCGAATACAGAGATTAGCATACCACCTTCCCCTTAAAAAACTGTGTTGTTATCTAGAGTCCTTCTATTTAATTTCATATTTTATTCCTCTGAAACTTTAGCGTTCGCTAATTGTGCGACGACTAAATTATGTTCTTCTTTTCTTCATCTTTCAACTCGTGCCACATAACTCTTATGATTGTAGGCCAAGTGATTTTATTCTAAGTTAGGATATATAGTGTGGTAGGATTATAGTTTGCTAAACTTAAATTTTAAAATTTTTGGGCTTGGTAGTTAGATCATGATAGTTGTCAGTTATTCTTGTAGATTATGACTTGATGATTATCTTTTAGTTTGAATCACATAATTTGTAACCACACCTCAATACGAGTTATATCCTCTTTCCCCTTGAAGGCCAGCAACTTTTCCATTCATACTCTTGACACTTTGTTCTATAAGCACTACGACTAAGACTTAAGATGGCCATTACCTATATAATGCAATAGGATACCCTAATCAGTACCAAGATCTTTCCCCCGCATACCCTAACAATAGTTTCTACTTCATTTACAAGGACCAAGTTATTTTGTAGAATCTTCTTTAAGGTAGTTGCAGTATTAGTTTATTATTTTAAGTTGGGTAGTATGTCCCACAACATAGTATCACATAGTCCTCGGGACCCATTAATAAAGTGTAATTAAATGACACCAACTATAGACTTGCATAAGAAGATAATGTTTATTCAGACTGTAGAACTTAGAGGCCCAAACTCCTATTTTGTCGACTAGCAACTTAGACAAGGAGTTAGTTTGACAACTGTAGAGACTGTAGAGTCTTATTTTTTTGTTTTTGTTTTGTGAACTTGAATTATTTGTACCTTCTCTCATCATAATCTAGCGTATTTATATTTTCTAAACTACCGTGACTTATGCTGTTATTATAGCCTAGTTTTGCAAGTTTACTCTTCTATCGAGCTTGATCATGATATATGTATTATTGGGTATACACACTAATACATTTCAAAATCAGTGTATTAAGGTCTAGCTAACCTTAGTGTGCTTGGTTCGCTCTACGCATGACTACTTTACATGGATTAAGATATATAGTTGACTAGTAGACGAATATACTTTCTCTTAGACATGTCTGAGCATATCATATCAGTTACATTACTGTACTGATATGAGCATGTGAATAGAAATTTACCAATTAGGATTTCAATCCATAACTGCCTTGACAATTCTTATTTGAATTCTTTAAATGCCTTGATCCCCATCCTTCTATCCCTTTATCTCCCCCTTGAACTCTTTATTATTATTTTTCGTCTTCCCTTATTTCAGAAAAACGAAACCTCGTACTTAGTATAAGCTTGATATACAGATAGTACTAGATATACCCTATATGCCAATCACATTACTTGATGATTATTTTGTAATTAAGGGCATATCACATGTGATATATTGGTGTTAAAGTTTCGAGGATTGAATAACATAATTAAATAATTTGAGAAATATCTCCTTAAATGTATAGCCTTATGTGATAGATAGCTAAATTCTAAGTTGGGTAGAAATTGCATTGTTAACTTGCGATGAAATACTTTTAGATTATGATCAAGTAAGATTAGATTGGGAAATTCAAGCCATTTTAATTTTGAGAAATTTTAAAAGAAGGATTAAGATGATGATGATTTAATAAATTTTAAAAATCTTGATATGGCGAACCAAATATTTATACTTTGAGCACATGATTTAAAATTTAAATATTGAAGGTTGAATCATCGATTTAAATCTTGAGAAAAATAAATAGAACTCTAAACATGAACATGGACGAATTGAATTCCAAATTTCATGATTGAATTAAAAATTAAATTTTGATTGTTGGATTACCTATTTGAAATATTGAGGATGTAAATCAAATTTAAAATTTGAAGAGTACGGAATTCCTAAGTTGAAAATAGAAATAATATTTGATTATAATTATTGCCTAGAGGAGATTATGATTGTTGGTGATTGCGATATAAAATTTCGATGTGGGATGTCATATAGATTCAAATTAGATTTGGATGTGGATTATTTAATTTAAAAATTGAGAAGATAGTGCGATGTGTTAAGTTCGATTTAAATAATGGTTAATTTAACTTTAAAGTGATTGCGATAAAATTTAAAGGATTTTTGTTATTTAAGATTTTGGAAGAGATCGCGATCGACTTGTCTTATATACGAATGAAAATGATTTAGAGAATTATGCCTTATTTTAATTTCGAGGAAGAAATTATCTTAAGTTGGGTAGATTGTAAACCCCCTCACCTAAAATTAGGCCTACTTGGCTTAATAGAGAGATTATGGCTAATTAGAATCCAATTAGAAATAGAATACGGTATTTTATTTAATTATACAATATTTATATCACATAGTGCACCTTATCGTTGCTTCGATAATTGGAGCACCTCACTACTCATTGCCTTCCTACAAACTTTACACCCTTGCCCTAGACGTATCAGCCATCTATTCTGACCTTGGTGTAACTTATAATTATGCTCTCTTGTGCTATATTTTAGTCGCACAAAAAATATCGCGGATGTTATTATTTAATTCTAAATAATTTTAACTTTGTATCATGGTGCGTCCCAATCAAAATTGGAGACACAATCTTGACCTATTTTGTACAACCCAATTTATGATAATAATTTTCTCTGAGCCCTCTATGTCCATGACACTTGTGTCCTACCTAATTTTATCCCCATGTACTTTTAATTAATTATAGAACATCTTGTGCATTAATTTCTAATTAATTTAATCCAATTTTCATCTTCGTGCAATTTTCCAATTATTGGGCACTTTTATGCAAAAGTGCATTAAGGTGTCAACCCCATTGGATACGACACGTAAATAAATCCATTTCTCCTTCATGTAAATTTTTCGTTAATTTTTGGGATTGTGTAATTCAACATCAAGCTCCTTAAGACCATGGCCCTCCAAACTTCGAACCCAATGTATCCGAGCCATTCATTTTGAATCAAACCAAATCCTAGCCCTTGAAATATCTCCATGGCAAGCCAAGGCCTTTTTCCAAGTGTTGACCAAGTCAAATAGTTCTAGGTCAACCCAACACCACCTATATAAATATTCATTTTTCTTTACTTTTACTTTTTCTTCTCTAAACCTAAAGCTACAGCCGATTTCTCATCCCCTTCCCTATTCATCTCCCCCGCCGGCCTTCTCTCTGATGCCTCCACCCTCGACGCCGGAGCCAGCGATAGCACCACCAATCTCTCCTTCTTCCTCCTCCTTCCCACGCCTCTTCTCCTCGTTCTTCCCTATCCAACCCGAAGAGCAGTCGCCGGATCCCCGAGAAGTCTCCCTCTCTTCTCCTCCAACTCCGGCAACCCTGCCACTGTTCCCACCATCTCCCCTCCCAGCCTCCGACCGCCGGAGACCCCGTCAGACCCCGCTGCACATCCTCCCCGATCTCAACCTCTCCCTCCGGTCACCTTTCTCGTCGTCTCCAACTCGACCAGAGCCCCGACCACCCATCCTCCCTCCGCGATCGACAGGAACTCGACCCAGTCTTCGCCTGAACCGCTGCCACCTTCCTCCAGTGAACCCCGACCCGCTGCTGTTCCCGACCTCCCCCTGACTTCCAACCTCCATTACAACCACCACTTTACACCACCACCATCGTTCACAGCATCCCCACCCCCACCGAGCACCACAGAGCCACCGCTGCCTCCTCGCTATTATTATCACCTTCACCATCGTCATCACCTTCACCATCATCATCATCGTCATCATCGTCGGCGTCATCGTCGTCGTCATCGTCATCAACCACATCGTCGTTATCGTCGATCCCGTGCGTGCCCGCCAAGGTTCGTACTATCCCCCTCCTTTATGATTTTATATACGTATGTGTATATGTATTCAAATAAGTATATGTATGTATTTGGTATAGTATATATGTATTAGTATATATGTATTAGTATATATATCTAGTATATGTTTAATATATATAGAATAAATTCTATCAAGTGTATTTATATATATCTATTGAATATGTATTTAATTGGTATATATATATATATATATATATATATATATATATATATATATATTGTAAGTAATTAATGTTATATGCTAGTTATAATATGTATAAATTATAAATATAATAGGTGACCCGAGCGTAATTATGGATATCCCGTATTTACTATTGACATGTGACCATGTGATTTGTTAGCAGACTGCCATTATGTACACTGACATATTGGCAAGCCCCGTATCATTTTGACTGTCTGTTTTGCACAGCAATTTCAGACACGATACCCGTGCAACTAGACGCATAGTTGACCCTAGTTGACCAATGTCATACCTCGCTATACCCTGAGTTTATTGGATTAAGGTTGTGTATGTGTTAGTATAATGGCTAATGTTGTATTGTGTTATATTATATGTATATAAGATATATCGGATTATTCTGCGCGACTTCAGGAGAAGGTTATTCGTACTACGCAGCTTCCTTGCCAGGCAAGTATACCTTGCCTTGTTGTACTATTTAAATTCAGCTATTATTTTAGTTGCATGTTTATTATTTTAGATTATATAATTGTGCGCGTCCGAGAGAGACTCGGGTGCAGTCAATGAAGGCGTTGACGTTAGGACTTGTGTCTGACCTAGTGTCTAGTAGACCCACCTAAATTTGTGGAGTTATCGGTATGACTCCCCAGGCCTTGACACGTATCATTTTACGTCACAGAGTGAGTTCATGTAGGGACGCGTGCCTCATACTTGACTGGCCATCGGTGTGAGCAACACGTGTGATGGTATTTCACTTAGTTGTTTATTTCTATAGAGACTTGAATTATAGTACGAGATGTCCACGTCGTGTTCGTGACTTGTACAATTGCATTAGGCAGGGAGGACGACTAGTAGGCATATGGGACACCCACATCCTTAATGCAGATACCGCATTCTTCGGAGCGATACGGACGTATATATATTGCAGATACCTCATTCTTTGGAATGATGGACGTTACATATACCATGTTCCCTAGAGTGTTGGACGTTACTTGGTGATTTTGCAGATACCTTACTCTAGAGAACGTTGGACGTTATGCCTACGCCTACCCATACGTACCAAAGTTGTCCTCAAATTGCATTCACTTAGATGGTTAGCGCACCTCTTTTATTTATTCAGTATTTACTTTATGGCATGCTTCTATGTATATTGTTATGTCCCTCTGAGGACCTGGTCCCTTTCCAGGTGTAGATGTTCATGAGTATTCGCATGAGCGCAGATCCTGACTGGTTACTTATCTTTGAGGAGGTCTTCTCTTCGAGCCTCGTGATTGTTAGATGATGTACTTATATTGTGTTAATTTTTATATTCTAGTTGGTAGTAGATTTGTTTCCATCCGACTTTCATCTTTAGATACTTTATATTGAGATCTAGTTTCATAGATATTGGTTATTTATTTCTAATTGTTTTTTGTAGATAAGATTTAGATTATACCATGTGACTTGTGATAAATATATACCACTTATGAATTTTTGTTCATGATACAGTGTACGTATGTGTTATGGTTTCCATATATTGGAGTCTCCATATACATACGACTGGCATGCTTACGTGTCCTAGTCCTACGTATTTTGGGACTGGGGCATGACGGTCGCTATCTACGTCGCTAATTTAGCGACAAAAATACAAATCACTAATTTAGCAATGTTGCGTCGTTGAACGTCGTTAATATAGTGACGCATATACGTCGGTAGAAAATGTCGGAATAGTGACGTTTAGCGACGTTTCTTCTGTTATCGACTAGCTTAAAGGCAACTTCAACAAAACGTCGCTAATTACGTCGCTAAAATTATTTAGCGACATTTTTTGGCCATTTAGCGACATTTTTTACGTTGCTAAATTGACTTTTTCTGGTATTTGGCCTCCTCGACTGTCAGGGCAAAATCTTGCCCCTGCTGCACTCATTTATGCTGCTGTTGGTGCTGAGCGAACCTCTGTTGTTGTTGATGCACCTGATGGAAAGGCGCATGACCCTGGGCCTGATGCTGCTGATGGTGGAAAGGCATCGGCCGCTGGATATAGGGCCTCTTAGCTGGACCCGCACTACTGCTCCCTCCAAAAGCATCTCTATCACGCTTGGACTTGAGCTCCAAGTCATGCTCAAAAGTTACCGTGCGGTCACTCCTGGTCAGCAACTTGACCTCCCTGACCAAGCCCTTACGAAACTTGCTCGCCTTTATTACAGTACTCTGGTCCTCCACAAATATGCCCAAACAGTAGAACTCGGAGGCATACTCGTCCATTAGCATGCTCCCCTGGACGAGGTCCTAAAACTGGCTCTCCAGAGCCCTAAGAGCGACATCCGAAAAGAACTTCTCTTTGAAGAGCTCCTTGAAAGATCCCCAAGTATGTTTCGATATCCCGATCCTCGGATCTGTAGGATACCATTTCAGGGCGATATCGAATATTTGGCTACCTGCCGCCTCAATATACAAACTATCAGGAATCTATGCCAGCCGACATATCCTCTCGATGTCCTCAATCCAGTCGTTAGCATACAGAATCCTATTCGTGCCTCGAAAGTCCTTGGGCCACATCCTCTGAAAGTCAACTATGGTACCTGACCTCGGATGCTGAGTCTGAACTCCCTGTGGCTGGATCTGCGCCACCCTCTCGACTGCTGCCATCATAATCTTGTGGGCATTCTTAATTCCCTGCCTCATTACGTCATTCTGACGGTGTTGTATGTCCATCATCTCTTAAAAAAATATAAATAACTATGGGCATCAACTGGTACAGGAGGTGGTGGTGGTGGTGGAAGTACCTACAGAATAATTGGGGTAATCCTCGAATCAACTGGTGGAGGAGGATCCCCGAGAGTGGCAGATACTCCCATATGAGCAGGAGTGATAAGTGGAGTTGTCCCAGCTGCCCGAGTCTGTGGACGAGAGGTAGCAGTCATAGGGATAAAACTGTGCGATCGTGTCTTCGATGGCATCCTGAAAACAGATCAACAAAAAAGTTAATATGGCATAAAATACGATATCATCAAATAAGGACAGTAATATTTCATAGAAAGCAATTATTCAGAATAATTATGGATAACAAAATATTATATTAGAAATGTTCCTAGTTGTGATTGAGTACACTCTTTCATAGCCTATATCCTATATCCTATATCCTATATAAGGTTTATAGTAACACTCATAAGTCTGAGCACCACCACAGAAGACCTTACAAGAGTCAGACCTAGACCTGCATGGGCCACCACTAAACATCTGGTATGACCCGCACCCGGATGATCAGGGCACGAGTACGTGGGTATGTCCAGCCTACACCACAGAATCGACGATAAAATACAGTCTAGGTCAACGTACTATTTATCACACAATTATATATAACCTGTCAAGGATAACCTCTCCATTATGAGGACAACATCAAAATATAACAATACTCAATCACAATGACTAGAAAAAGAATATATGGCACGATGAAGACAAGCAATAGATATAACAAAATAGAGCAAGATATAATATCCAAATAATAACACAAGTTTGAGAGTCTACTATCTCAACTCATAAGAGTGTCAGAAAAATATATATCATAACAACCCAAAAGTCAACTAGAGACAAATCCAGTAAAATAAACTAGCTAGCCATACTAGGTCACTACGGTGTCTCCTCGAAAGGAGCTAGCTCCTCCTGAGATTCCTGATAACAAACGTAGTCAACGCCATGTCCGTAAAAAGTGGGACAGTAGTCCTCTAAATCCTCAGGAAAAATATATCTAGTCAGGATTGGAGCAAAGTACAAAACTCTGAAAGCAGTTCCACATACATGGTAGGAAATATATGACGAGCAATAAAAAAGAATACAAGAATGCACAAGAATATAAAGAACAGAAATATAGATGAATAATAGATAAATATAATGTATAACTAGAAGGTAAAATACTGGAATAAGGAATGAACAATAAGCATAAGGAACTAGAATACTACTACTGTGTTTAGAGCACAAGTTCATTATGTGGTCGGTTTGGGTTGCACATAATTATTCTACGATAACTCAATTATATGTGAATGGTATAATCGACATACACATGATTACGCTAATGGCTTTGATCACATAACCAACCTCTACTCCCCTGCCCCAACCAATATTCATGGATCCAATCATGACACGTTACTTACATGAATTTAACTTGATTACTCGAAGCACATAATTTTTGAGTGAGCACATGAATATGTACATGTACAAGGAGTACCCAATACAAAGGATACAATACACATAAAAGAGATATCTGATGCACATGATAAAGGGATAACATCTCCTGATAGGATCCATACAATACCAGTCCGTGTAACAATATGTCATAATCAAATATTAACAGTTCTAGAATAAGTGATATATACGCTATCATGTAATAAAAATAATCAGAGGCATTTACTCGCCTGATGTCCTGAGCAACGAACGAGGATCGAAGTCCAAACTGGCATCACAAAGACCTATTATGAAATTCAAAAGTTACTTGGTATTCTATAATGATAAACATATTTAAATGAGTTAAATATATGCTTCTAGGTCTTTTCTAGGCCAAATTGTCAAAATAGTCAACTCTAGGTCAAACTAGTCAAAACGATCAACTATAGGTCAAACTAGTAAAATTGGTCAACTATAGGTCAAACTGGTCAACTATAGGTCTAACAAGGGTACTTGACTAATATTAGCTATAAACTATCTAATACGAGTCAAATCCACCTAAACTAGCTAACTAATACTAATATCCAAGATATAGGATACTAGGATACCTTGGTATCTATATATCCTATCTCATATATATATATATATATATATATATATATATATATATATATATATATATATATATATATATATATATATATATATATATATATAACACCTTAGTGTATTCGTACAATAAACCTATTACCTAACCTTCTAATTAGCAAGTGACAAATGTGCTTGATACTCAAATATCTCACTCTCCTACCTTGGTAATATCTCAATCTAATGAGAATGACTTCTACCTAGTATTAAGACACTAACTAATACCCCATCGACTAATCTCTAACTCAATTAAATATCTTACTTGGTAAACTAATATCTAACTTACTGCACTAACACCATATCCATCTAACCCCTAACTATACTAATACTAATATGACTTCTAATAGGATACTAACATTAACTAACCAATCAATATGCTAACATCTAATTTATATGATACTTAAGTAACTAATTTCTAATATACAAACATCTAATTTATATGATACTTAAGTATCTAACTTCTAATATACTAACATCTAATTAATACTCAACTGATACTAACTTCTAATCTCTAACTACTAAGGTATCTAACAATCCACTAACAACAACCTAATTAGATACTAACTATCATCACACTAACATCTAACTTAACTAATATATATACATACAAATATTTATTCTTCCCACTCTCTTCTACTGCTACTAGCTGCTGCTGCTGCTACTGCTGGCAATGCAGCTGTTGCTGCCCTAAACTCTTCTCTCTCCCTCTTCTACTGCTACTCCCCCCCTCTTAACTGCTTCTAATTCCTCCTCCCTTCTCACATCAACTCCTACACACACAAACACATATACACAATAACACACTTTTATATATATATATATATATATATATATATATATATATATATATATATATATATATATATATATATATATATATATATTCTAAACTTAGATATATAACTCTAATAAGTAAACTAATCCATACACAAGTATAAAATTGAAGAACAAAGCCAAATGACTAATTTGTCATTTCGGCAAGCACTTGGTGTGCGTCTCGCGATACGCTAATGATACGTACACCAAACCTATCCACCTCAACCCAAATCCTACCAGCAAGTTCTAATTAGCAATTAGAACCTATTCTAAGTGCTAACCCATCAATCCTAGGGTCATGGCAAAATTTTACATGTGTGTGGCACCAATGTCGAAGAAAAAAAATCTCAAATCACCCATATCACCAAAACCTTATGACACGGCCTATCCGTGTCCATTTTTGGATACGTACCTGACCTCATAACACTCTAAGAAGTCCACTTAGGTCTATCTAACCTAATGACAAATACTTGGTGTGCTAATCTCAGATTTCTCCTAAAATTGACATAAAATCCTAAGTAAAAGTCTCTAAATGGGTCCAATGAAGCCCAAGCTTCTTCTCATGGGTAGCCCCAAGGCTTGGGTATGTTCTAAATGACTAATTATACTATTTAGAAGCAAATAAAAAGGTTAAACTAAGATTTTACCTCTTAGGAGTTGGAATCCCAAGGCAAAGCCTCAAATAACACCAACTAGCTCCAACCCTAGCTCCAAAGGCTCTTGCTCTAAACAAGCTTCTAGACTCCAAGGTGAGAGGAATGAGAGAGATTGTCGTCAATTTAGTGGAGATTTGATGGTGGAATGGAAGGGTTTGAGGGAAAGCATTAAATTTGGGTGGATGGAGACAATAAATAAGAGCAAGAAGAAAGGAACACCCTCTAATTGGGCCGGCCACTCTTGGGGGGTTAGGATTTGGGTTAAGTCAAAGTGAAATGTCCATGATACCCTTCCATTTGTCATGAAAAAAAATTAGGTGGAAGCTTTTCTTCCAAAAATGTGATTAGCCTAACCTAAAGTTAAAGTACTAGTCTAACTAGAGGTCAAATTGGACTTGTCTAAAGTAATTAATTAGGTTGGTCATGTCAAGTTGGTTGGGTCCACTAGGGTCCTGACTAACCATGTAGTCTACCTACTAACCATATCACTATAGTTATATATAATAAATAATACATGCATATTTAATTAAATAATATAATACAATTATTTATATAAAAGCACAAATGACTAAAATAACCTTATTCTAGAAATATGGTAGTGACAGAAAATACCCAAGACAACATTTAGAATGTGGTATGGACATTATGAGTTTTAAGTAATGAAATTTGGACTAACCAATAAACCAACAGTTTTTATGGATTTAATGTACCGCATCTTTGTGCCATACCTAGATCAATTTGTAGTGGTATTCATAGACGATATCCTTGTTTATTCTAGTAGTGAAGAGGAGCATGAAGAGCTTCTTCAGAAGGTCCTATAGATTTTAAGGGAACATCAGTTATATGCGAAGCTTAGTAAGTGTGAATTTTGGTTGGATCATGTGTCATTCTTAGGAAATATTATCTCAGGGTTAGGAGTAGTAGTAGATCCGAAGAAGGTGGAGGCAGTAGAGAGTTGGCTAGTTTCGAAGACTGTAGCAGATGTACAAAGTTTTCTGGGATTGGTAGGGTATTATCAAAGGTTCATGGTAGACTTTGTAAGAATTTCAGCACCGATAACTCGCCTAACACATAATAAGGTAAAGTTTGTTTGGTCTGTAGAGTGTCAGACAATGTTTGAGAATTTAAAGAAGATGCTAATTACTACACCGATCCTAACACTTCTAATAGGTTTTAGAGGGTTTACGGTATACTATGATGCATTTGGGAAAGGACTTGGATGTATTTTGATGCAGCATGGAAGGCTGATAGCCTATATGTCTCGGCAGCTTCGAGATCATGAGAAGAACTACTTAACTCATGATATGGAGTTGGCAGCTGTAGTGTTTGCACTTAAGTTATGGATGCACTACTTGTATGGTGATCGGGTAAAAATATTTACGGATAGTAAGAGTTGAAATACATATTTATCTAGAAGGACCTTAACATGAGGTAGAGAAGATAGTTAGAGTTGTATGTGACTATGATATGGAGCTCCAGTATTACCCAGGCAAGACAAACATAGTAGCATATGCTCTTAGTAGAAGAGGCAGGCATTTCTATTGATAATACAGAGGCATATTTTAGAGGAACTTCAGTACATGGACATTGAGATAGTACTATCGTAGGATAAAGGGATTTTGGACAATTTACAGATACAGTCTTCCATGGTGGTCATGATCATAGCATCTCCGACTAAAGATCTGCTAACTCAGAAGCTTCGGGCAGAGTGTGAGTCTGGTCTTAGAAATGAATTAATATTCAGGAAGATGGAACACTTAAGTTTGGGAATCGTCGTTGTGTGCCAAGTGGCGATATCCGATAGAAAGTTATGATTGAGGCAAACAGTTCTCAATATTCTATTAATCCAGGAGGAACGAAGATGTACGAAGACACCAAGCAGCATTTCTAGTGGAACAAGATAAAGAGAGAGATTGTACGGTTTGTATCTCAATTTTTGGTATGTCAACAAGTGAAGGATGAGCAGCAGAGACCGACAGGATTATTGTAACCTCTTTTTATTTTAAAGTGGAAATAGAAACATATTACTATAAATTTTATGACCGATTTAACTTGATACCCGTCTGGTCGAGATACGGTTTGGATGATAGTAGATCGACTCACAAATGTAGCATATTTTCTTCCTTTTATGGTAGGAAAGTCAAAATAGCAGTTGGCGGAGATATACATATGACAGATAGTAAGGCAACACCGTATCCCAATAAGTATAGTATCAGATCGAGATACCCAGTTTATATCTTATTTCTGGCAGAGCTTGCATGAGAGATTGGGCACCAAGTTGAGGTTCAGTACAACCTACCATCCGTAGACATATGAGCAGTCAGAGAGAACCATTCAAATTTTGGAAGATACGCTAGGGGCTTGCACTTTAATTTTGGTAGGTCTTGGGAGAATCATCTTCATCTAGTAGAGTTCTCATATAATAACAGTTATCATGATAATATTCAGATGGCTCCTTTTGAGGCACTAAATGGCAGGAAGTACGGGTCACCTTTGATATGGGAAGATATTGGTGCGGAAGATGTCATGATCAGAATTAATCTCATAGACAGTAGAGGTTGCCAAATGAATTATAGAGTGGCTTCAAGTTGCACAGGATAGGCATTGTCATTGGATAGATCAACATCATAAGCCTCTAGAGTTTTGCATCGGCGACCACATATTTTTGTAGATTTTGACCATATATGGAGTCATTGGGTTTGGTGCCCGCGGAAAGCTTACTCCACGTTACATCGGGCCGTTCGACATTCTCAAGCGAGTGGATGATGTTGCTTATCGCCTTGCCCTTCTGCCTTTGCTTCGTGAAGTTCATAATGTATTTCATGTATCTCAATTGCGCAGGTATGTCCCAAATTTGAGCTATGTCCTCGATCATTCTGAGCTAGTCGTTGATATCGACTTGTCTTAAGAGGAACAACCATATTAATTCTGGACCGAAGAGAGAAGGTAATCAAGAACCGTACTATTTGTCTTGTCTGTGTGCTTGGGGTCATCACTCTTTGGGGGAGTCAACATGGGAGCACGAGGATGATATTCGATCTTGGTACCCGTACCTATTTGACTCATAAAATATATTCTTTCTTATGTCGTCGTATCCTAGATTTCGTGATCATCGATCACCCATGTAGTATAATATTACTTTTCTTTATTTTGTGATTTCTTACCCGTTCCCGGTGGACTTTGTATGCGCATTCGGCTTGTTGGCTTAACCGCTTGATGGTCTAGACCCGACCCATGTTCTTGGTTGAGTTAGGTTCGTAGGCTTCATTGGGTGACTGGGATTGATCATAACATGATCTAATGGCTATCCTTTAACTCCTAACCTTATATATGCTTTCTTCGTTTTCTCTTTCCTCATTCACTCACTCTCTTTCTTTTCTTTTTTAATAGGAAAGTTCATCTTGTCCAATGAAGAAACATGGACCATGCATGTTTTATTCTTATTATTTCTTGCATATTATTTATTTTGTCATGTGCACGTTGTGTTCCATTACGTCTTTAGAACTTGGCATTTCGGTTCTAATGGATAGAATAGTTTAGATCTAAGTTTTATGGATATAGATTTCATTTGATATTTCTTGGAGAATGATCTCCCAAAACTTAGTATTTTCAAAAACTATTTGGTTCATGTTGTATAGGAGTAGATTTACCTGACTTTAGCTTTATTTTATTTTGAGTTTTAACATAGATTTTATGAGTTAGAACATTTTTGTATGCTAACCATGGGGTTGACCCGAGAAGAAGAACAGTGCATATGAAAGTGCACATGAGAATTCCTAACTTGCGTTGACACACATAGTCAAAATTTGGGCACACTTTTGTCTAGACCCATCGTGCGTACATTTGTACCGCATTCTCTTTTTATGCAAAAGTACATCAGGGACTCTCTGAGTATTTCCTGAGCGCACTTTTCAAAAGAAGTTCTCGGGTGCACTTTTGGCACGTGAAGTTTTCTCTTTGCTAAGGAAAGTGAGACAAAGTTCGGTTAGCGTATATTTTTGGCTCGAGTACTTTTCTCGATGGACGAGCGTAGATTTGGGGATTCTCGATTTACGTGTTCTCGACTGTCGTTCTATTCTTGGGTTTTGTGTTTTGTCTTGTAGCTTACTTTTTTTGCCAATGTACTTTCTTTAGTGCGCCAACTGTCTTTGCTCACTTGCTTAAGGAAGTATGCTCGCTTGTTTCTCAAGGGTTTGCCTTGCATGAAAATACGCCCAACTTGTTACTATTTGTTTTTGGCGAATTATACACGGCCCATGCCTGATTGTATTATGTTCATGCCTTGACCCTATGCGTATATTTGGCTAATTATTTAGATTGCTTGTTTTCTTTTGATTATTCCTAATGCCTATATTAACCCTAGTATGTGGTGAATGACCAATTAGCTTGTTATTAGAATAACATGATTTCCATGAACAAGTGACTTATATCTGAGATGCCTTAATAGAATATCCAGTACACTAGACCATGTGATAATTGGCCACCATGACATTTATTATACGCCTGACATAAAATAAATGATTAAGAGAGATAGAGGACTTGATTGGGCCTACTATGAGTACCTGACTTGACTACTTGTACCGTAATGATACCCCTATATATACCAACCGTGCTAACTGATTTATCGTGTGCCGACTTGCTACTTGATCTTGCGATATGCTATGTGATATATACTATGCACTATGTGATTTCTTTCCTTGCACAGACATGGTAGTTGGCTAATAAACATACCGTGGTTAGGAGATTATTGATTATTGCATCACGCTTGGGTGAATCTAGATTGAGCTCTTGAGTAACAATGTAGATTCGTACCTAGCATGGACGTACTTAAGTATGGCATCTAAGGAGGAATGATCATGCGACCACGACATGATATTCCAGTTAATATTAGGGTTAACTAGGCAACTAAATATGTAGAAGATTGGAAGAAATGGAATCTTGAGATCGTGCATGACAACCCTCTTTTGAATATTAGTTCAGGGAGTGACAGGATGCCCCTTGGATACTGTATATCATCTGCAATAGTAGAGTGCAGTATCCGATTATATTATGTACAACGTGATATTAATGATTCTTTTTGTACGGTGGCCTTATGATGTAATGGTACCTATACTACATGCTACGTGATTATTGGCTCTGCCATCTCAGGTCGATCATATCACAATCTAAGGATTCCTATATCATGCATTCTCTTGATAACCAGACTTCATCTGATAAGTCATAACATTTCTTGGCCGATCTTAAATGGACTTGTTTGTGTATTATATTCTTCTGTTGGTAGTCTAAGGACATAGACTTTCGTAGTGTTGTGGTTCAACCCTTATCCTTGTTTGGTTGTGGGGTTGAGCTATTGTGCTACGATAGGCTATGAACCAAAATTATGACACAAAAATATTTAATTTGACCATAATCAGGGAACGTACTCTATCTCGGTGTGGTATGGAACTTCTTGTCCTTGTTTGGTGTAGGAGTATCGTATGGTCTCGATGATAGGGAACACGCCAATGATTATTGGCTCTTACATTATATGTTATATCTGGATTTTTGTTTCTTTATTCGTGCTTTCTTGTGGTACTTGCTACTTGGGGTCAAACCCTACGTATTTTGCATGACCAGGTCTAGAACCAGAGCCCGAGGATCCAGCTTATCTTTTCTTGACTTATGGTGTACCAGACAGATGGCCGCTAAGGGATACGAGTGTACTTTATTCTTTCCCACTTATATTGTACATTCATATATTTTAGGCATTTAGCCACCTGCACTTATTAGCCGGAAAGTCTAGATACTAATTTCTTACATGACTGTAATTATTCAGACTGCAGCTGACATACTGTCATGTACACTTTTGATATTCTACTAGTCTAACATTTTGCAAGGCTAGAATCTAGAAGATTATGATGGAGCGTTTAGGATATCTTACTACTGTATCTTATATGTTCTAAGCTTATTATTTCTTGATTTGAATGATTGAGACATAGAAGTTCAACGACCCTAGGTGACTTGATTGTAGTATGTACCCCCTAGTCTTCTTATAGCCTTGACCGTACCCAGGGGAACCCGAGTACTCCGTAGTGCTTAGCTGAACATGTCATACCTCCGTTCTCCGTATTACGGTATTGGCGCGTGACATACTCTGATTTTTTATAGTTTTTTCTATTTGGATTTTTTACATAAATAATTACTTGTGTCTGCATTTGTCTTTCTTTTTGGTTTTGGAAGTTTGGTTTTGTGTGCTTTTATTTGGTTCTCTCGCAGCTTCTTGGTTTGGGAGAACAGTTTTTGTGTTTCGTTTCCAACACATGGTATCATAGCTTTGGGTTCAAAGTGGTGTCAGAGTTGACAATCAAACTTAGGAGAAGATATAGATGCGAAGTCGGTGCACATGGTAAACCTAAACAGTTATAATTACCACTATTGACAGAGCTAGATGAAAGATTGACTATTTATCATGAAGTAGTATCTTTCGGTATTTTCTTCCGAGAAGCCTAGGGATAAATCTGTAGAGGACTAAAATTTTGAGCATACAAGTGTGTGGGTATATCAGGCAGTTCGTTGACGAGAACATGTACAACCATGTTGCCAGTATGGATCACGTAAGGACACTTTGGGAGAAGCTGGAATCTTTATACGCGAAGAAGACAGGCATAAACAAGTTGTTCCTGATCGATCCAAACGATGATGGGTCTGAGGTACAAAGATGGTACGTCTATCACGGATCACTTGAGTGAGTTCCAGGCATGGTTGACCAGTTATCCTCGATGGGAGTCAAGTTTGACGACGAAGTTCAGCGGTTGTGGTTGCTATGTACTTTGCCAGACTCGTGGGAGATCGTTTGAGTGCCCATGATTGCTTCTGATCTAGAAGGTATGGTTAGTCTAGAGTTTGCTAAAAGTAGGGTTTTCAATAAAGTGATGCAGAGGAAATATTAGGGCACTTTATCTTCATCTCATTCAGAAGCACTTGTTTCAAAAATCCATACAAGGAGTAAAAGCAGGGGTCCGACCGGTGCCAGAGATAAGAGCAAAGGCAAGTATAAGTGTAACCACCTAGAATTATAAGAGGGATATTTTTGTTATTTCATAATTAGTTGCAATTATATAACTATATTTATTTTTGTGTTAGTTATATTTATATTAGTGTTAGTTAGCATGCTTGCTAATTAGTAATTGTAAGTGCTAGTCAGTATTAAGTATTGTTAGTTATGACTTAGTTAATTAGAATTAATTAGTTAGTATTATGGATAGAATATTCCCTATTGATTAGTTAAATGCTTTTCTCCTAATGAAAGATTTCGTTCATGACAACTATTAGGGAATGGGAAAGGGCAAATTTGATATTGTAGCATGACCCAAACACTACTATAAGAGGCATAGTCTAATTAGGGTTCATCTATTCTTTTTATTTCATTCATTAGCTTCCATCTTCCCCAAAGTGACTTTTTTTCCAATCCATCCAAATTCCTACCAAACCCTAATCCAATCCACTCATTCTTATTCATTATTCATTCCATGAAGATCTAGAATCTTGGATTGCAAAGGATGATCCATTGGAGAGAAGCTTGCTAGGAGTCCGTGCCCATTTCATTCCCTTCGTGTCCATTGGAGGAGTTTCATCGAGATCCTACTCCCAAAAGGTATAATTCTCTATTTCCGAGCAATTTATATATTGGAATGTCATTTTAAACCCATAGGAACCTACCCATATAGATACCAAAATCCCATAGGTGAAGAAATTGGTGATAAGGAGGTTATTTCCTATAGTTACATAGGTTTTTCTATGGCTTTTGGTGGAATTTCGAATTGGTGACCACCTAGGGTTTGCCACATGTTCTATTGTGTATATTTGTTTCTAATTAGGCTTTAGGGTGTGTCCTTGTGTCCATAAATGGATACGCATAGCTTGTATGATGATACACCATGGTAAGTATCAGTAATTTGGTTATTTTAGGGGTTTTAGTTCAATTGGTGATAATTTCCCTTTTAATGCATTACAGTTAGTTATCATAGTTATTTACAAGTCATAATTATGTATTATATTGTGTTCCATGTAAATTGGGGGTTGGTATCTTGATGGGTTGGTGTAGGTGTTATGTATCATGACTTAGTGCACCAAGTGTTTGATACATGGTAGTGTTGGGTTTGGTGCATCCTTGGAGTGTATTGTATAGTGTAGGGTGCTTGGTGTTTTATGTAAGTATTAATACTTGGTGTATCAAGAAGCTTGGATTTGCCTTGGTGTTTAGTTCACTTTGTGTTCATTTGGGTTGTGTTGTGGTTGCAAGTGTGGGTGTGAGCCTGTGAATAGGTAAAGGGGATTAAGGGTTGATGTATGCTCGGGTTACTGCATGGGCAACCTTTAGTAGTATTGTGATTAGGATACTTGGGGAGTGGCTTAGGTATTGAAATCTAGTGGAGTAGTAGAAGGGTTTTGGTGCAGGTAAACAAGCCTGGGAATTCTTTGGTCTGTATGAAGGCTTGTGATGGCCCGGGTTAGTGTCTCAGAATTTTAGACAAGATGCAGTGCAACACTGGAATACAGCTCGGGTATTGGACTACACTTGTGATGAAATTACAAAGGAAAGAGCTCGGGTCTCTGTGCACTTCAGAGTGCAGTAGACTGGAAGTAGTTTAGTAGAAATGAGGCAGTGCAAGTTGGGTGCCAGGAAGTGGAGAAGAGTAGCTCAGTTCAGACCTACAGATGTAGCAGGGAGAGAGGGGACCGTTTGGGACTACAATCCAGGTGCACAACAACTGGCTATATAAAATATTATTGTACACAAGTGGAGAGTTGCACATATGGGCATGATCAAGGTTATCAGTGATGAAGATGTATTATTGTGGTATTTAAGTAAGATATTAACTAGTGTAGTAAGTATGAGGTTAGAGTGTTGGAGAAGCTCGGGCAAGTTCTTGGGAGCTGCAAATATAGCTGAAGAGGATCCTAGTGATGTGCAGATTGTTGCAGTCAAGCAGGAAAGTATAGGGATAGACAGGTGATGAGGTTTTGTACAACATGGTGGATGCTAGTGCAACCTTGTGCTTTGGTGCAACTTTAACTAGTTTCAATAGCGAGGTAGTTCAGTAGCTGCTTTAGGGAGAGTGAGATATGGGTGCAGACCTGAGATTGGTAGGAGCAGCTGCATTTGAATGTAGGAAATTCAAGAATTATGGGTAAGAGCATGAAGTATAGTTGAGAGCATGTGTGTGTAGTTTTTTATTAGTATTAACTGTGGAATTGCATGTGTGTGGAGTTGTAGGAATTGATACATATGGTATCAGTGAGTATCAGTGATTGAGGGTATAGGTAGAGTTAGAGTGTTATTGAGGATTGATACTCAAGTTCCACTGTTTAGGTAGAGATGTCAGGGTATTAGTATCTTGGCGTATAGCTAAGTGGGTAAGTACTAAGGTATTGAATTGAGTCTAGGTAATTGGTGAAGTATTAGAGTCAAGGTAATGAGTTAAGTTAACATATTATATGGTATTGGTAAATATGAGCAGATAATTATATATACATCTAGCATTCTATATGTCATGCCCCAGTCCCAAAATACGTAGGACTAGGAATACGTAACACGCTAGTCGTATGTATACAAACTCCAATATATGGAAACCATATACACACGTACGATGTATTATGAATACTAAATCCACCAGTGGTAATATACTGTGAATAAGTCACACGCAATCTATATCTCATCCACAGTACAAATAAAAAAATAGGAATAGATAACTGAATATCAAATATGAAGTCTCAAAGTATGATAATTGGGTGAAAATAAATCAACTACAAATTGACTATACTAAAAACTACTAAATGAGAGAAGAGATCAAACTCCAATATAAGATAAATGTCCATAAAGAAATAGGAAATAAACAACTAGAATATTCATCAGCTGCGATGAATCAAAGGTACTCCGAAGGTAAGACCTCCTCAGTCTGGTATGAAGCATCAGGTCTGGGTCCATACTCCTGTGAATACTCCTAGAAGTCTATACCTGAAAAGGTACCAGGTCCTCAGAGGGACATAACAAGATACATAGAATCATACCAATAAAGTACTGAAAATATACATCAAATGGGTCGCCTAACCATCTATGTGAATGCAGTTTGAGAACAACTTTCAACAAGTGGGCTATCTGGCTAAAATGGGATTGGCATGATTCTCTCGGAGATTCAGGGGCCTAAAAAGTATGTCGTCTTTTGAATGCCAGAGGCCGCCTGATTATATATAATATATAGTGGTCATCATGACCGCGCATCTCCGGCGGAGCGTACGTGTTACAGAAGGAAAGAGCAAAGGAGCCCAAACACCTTACTTGTTGTTCTACCCACCCCATGCTCTAAGCATGTCACATCCATGACATGATAATACCTCTAAATAACTGTCAGGTCTTCTATCATGCAAAATTTCTATCAGTAGTTATCCCTATCCGTCGCACGACCTATACGTACCAGTGGCCAGCCGAGTACGCAAGTCCGTGTCCTACATGTGATGAAATCAATCTACCTACGAATACCTAGGGTTAGGGTTCCTGATACTTGGGAAAACAATGTTGGGGACACTTAAACCTAATCAAAACCCTAAAATTCGAACTACACACAGTTGGGTGGGTTCCTAAAGGCCATTAACATCTGAAAACAGGAATTTAATGAAGAGAAATAGGGTTTTTACCTGCAGGGATGGTTTCTTCAATGAGGTTCTTCTTCCCCAAGGCTTTCTGACCCACGTTCCTTGCTTCCCTTGCTTGGAGGAGGAAGGTAGAAACCCTAGGGTTAGGATTTCGAAATCTGGAGGTGGGGAGATGGTTTTTCTCTTGTGGAGGCTAGGGTTTCTTCTCTCTATATGAAGAATGAGAGGGTTCCTTTTATATATATAGGCCCAGTTAGGGTTTCGAGTGTATGGCCTAGGTTTAACCCCTAGGTTAGGTCATGTAGAACCTAATTAGCTAAGGTTTAGCCAGTCTAGGGTTTGAGGGTTCACCCTAAAATTTGAATTCTAGGGTTTCACTAGAACTGGGTTTACAATTAGGGTTTAGTCATTAGGGTTTGACCTAATGGGTTCTAGGGCTTGACCTAAAACAATCATCAAATAAATAGTTTTAAAATCTCAGCAAATTAATTAAACACATAATTATCCAAAATAGTGAAATTACACAAATGCCCTTACCTGGAAAAGTGGTAGTGACAAGTCTACCCTCCTAAAAGAAATTTCGTCCTCGAAATTGGACTGAACTAGAACAAGAGTGAAATCAGAAAAGGAAATACCTCAAGTCTAGAAGAGATACGGGTATTGCTCGCGCATTTCGTCCTCTCTCTCCCAGGTCGACTCCCCTGGAGAGTGATGTCTCCATGCAACCCGAACCAAAGGAATAGTTTGGTTCCTCAACACCTTCTCTCTGCGGTCCAAGATCTCTACGGGCTGCTCGGGGTAGCTGAGCGTTGGACCAACCTCAATCTCCGAGTGGTCAAGCACGTGACTAGGGTCTGCCACGTACCGTCTCAGCTGCGACATGTGGAACACATCATGCACTCCCTCTAATGCAGGCGGCAAGTCTAATCTATACGCCACTGCACCTACCCTTGCAAGAATACTGAAGGGTCCGATGTAGCGTGGGCTAAGCTTCCCGCTTCTGCCAAAACGAATCGTGCCACGCGTCGGAGAAATCCATAGGAATACTAGATCGCCAACCTAAAACAAAACAGTCTCAAAACGCAGTCTAAACAAACAAACACAAGCCAGAAAAACAACGATCTATACCTGAAACTCAAGGGGTCTACGGTGGCTGTCGGCCCAATGCCACTGTCTGTCCTGCGCCACTCGCAGTCTGTCTCTGATGAGTTTCACCTTTTCTGCTGAATCCACGACCATTTCTGGTCCTAACAAGGCTCTCTCTCCAACGTCGTCCCACGATAACGGTGTACGACACCTCCGTCCATAAAGAGCCTCAAATGGTGACATCTCGATGCTGGCCTGATAGCTGTTGTTGTAAGCGAACTCTACCAGGTGCAGATGATCCTCCCAAGAACCTCCGAGATCTAGAACACAAGTGCGTAGCATATCCTCGAGAGTCTGAATAGTCCGTTCGGACTGCCCGTCTGTCTGGGGGTGGTATGCGGTACTGAACTTGAGCTGGGTGCCCAAGCTAGCCTGCAGACTCCTCCAGAAGTGGGAAGTGAAACGGCTATCCCGATCCGAGATGATGCTCACAGGAACTCCATGTAGCCTAACAATCTGACGCACGTACATCTCTGCTAGCTTCTCTGTCGACGTGCCCACCTTGAAAGGTAAGAAATGGGCTGATTTGGTCAACCTGTCCACGATGACCCAAATCGCGTCCTTCCCTCCTGGAGAACGTGGAAGCCCTGAAACAAAATCCATGGTCACGTGCTCCCATTTCCATTCTGGAATAGGTAAAGGTTGAAGCAAACCTCCTGGCCTCTGCCGGTCTGCCTTTACCTGCTGGCACACTAGACACCGGGATACGAAGTGTGCTACCTGGCGCTTCATTCCATACCACCATACGTGCTCCCTCAAGTCTCGATACATCTTGTTGGCACCGGGATGCATCGAGTACTGAGAGCGGTGTGCCTCCTGTAAAACCTCATCGCGCAGCTCCCCGCTAGGCACACATATCCTCGTGCCGTGTCGTAAGGAGCCATCCTCTGCGATAGTAAAGTCGTCCGACAATCCTGCCTGAACATGTGCTCTGATACTCCTCAAGGCCTCATCCTCATACTGCGCCGCTCTGATCCTGTCCATCATCTCGGACTGTATCTGCAATCCCGACATCTGAATCTCAGTACCGGGAACTAACACCTCAATCTCCAAACTCTCCAAATCCGCCAACAAATGTCTATCAGTCGTCAAGTACATAGCCATCGGATACCTGCTCAAGGCATCGGCGACTACGTTAGCCTTCCCTGGATGGTACTGCAATGAGATGTCAAAGTCCTTCATCAACTCTAACCACCTCCTCTGCCTCATGTTCAGCTCCTTCTGTGTGAATACTTACTTCAAGCTCTTGTGGTCTGTGAAGATCTCCACACGCTCTCCGTACAGGTAATGTTTCCACAGCTTTAGAGCGAAGATAACTGCTGCCAACTCTAAATCGTGGGTGGGGTAGTTCTTTTCATGAGGGCGTAACTGCCTGGAAGCATAGGCAATTACCTTCCCGTGCTGCTGAAGAACACATCCCAGACCCTTCCCTGAAGCATCACTGTAGATGGTAAAACCACCTGTCCCTGCTGGCAACGTCAAAATTGGAGCTGTCGTCAACCTCTTCTTCAGCTCATCAAATGCAGCCTGGCACTCCTCCGTCCACACAAAATCCACATACTTCCTAGTCAGTCTGGTCATCGGCGCTACAATCTTGGAGAAGTCTTGTACAAACCTCCGGTAGTATCCTGCTAGCCCGAGAAAACTCCTGATCTCAGCTACCGAACTGGGGGTAGCCCACGACTCTACTGCCTCGATCTTCTGTGGGTTAACCGAGATTCCGTCACCCGATACCACATGCCCAAGAAATTCGACCTTGTCAAGGAAGAATTCACACTTAGAGAGTTTTCCGTACAGCTTCTCTTTCCTGAGAGTCTCTAAGACCAATCTCAGGTGCTCTTCGTGCTCCTCCGGGGTCTTAGAATACACAAGAATATCGTCGATGAACACCACCACGAACTTGTCAAGGTACTGGTGGAACATCTTGTTCATCAAGTTTATGAATACTGCCGGTGCATTGGTTAAACCAAATGGCATTACCATGAACTCAAACTGGCCGTATCTGGTCCGAAAAGCTGTCTTCGGCGTGTCTTCTTTCTTCACCTTCACCTGGTGATAGCCTGACCTCAAATCAATCTTTGAAAACACCCTCGCCCCGCTCAACTGGTCGAAAAGATCATCTATCCTCGGCAGCGGGTACTTGTTCTTGATAGTGATATTGTTCAAAGCTCTATAATCAATGCACATGCGCACCGTGCCGTCCTTCTTCGGTACGAACAATACCGGAGCTCCCCATGGTGATGAACTGGATTTGATGAAGCCTTTGTCCTGCAGCTCCTCAACTTGCTTCTTCAGTTCTGCCAGCTCGCTGTTGTTGACTCTATAAACATGTTGTGAAATGGGCTCCGCTCCTGGAACCAAGTCTATAGAGAATTCAACATCTCTGTCTGGCGGCAAGCCTGGCAACTCTTCTGGAAATACATCCAGAAACTCCGCTATCAGAGGATGTGGCAACTCCTCTTCTTCTGCCCTGGCTCCGCAAAATGTGCTCCTGCTCTGTTCTGCTGCCCCTCTGACGACCTCAAACTCCGGCTCTCCTGGTGGTCTAAACAATACTCTGCCTCTATAACAATCTATAGTAGCATGATGCCTGCTCAACCAGTCCATTCCGAGTACAATATCGTACCCCGGAAGTGGCATGACGAGTAAGCTCACGCTCAAGTCTCGGCCTCCTACTGACACTCTCCGGTCCTTGCAGTGATCACGGACTAGGATAATACCTCCACCAGTCATGATCTTGTAAGTCCTAGCTAATGGTTCTGTGTCTAAATGATGTCGAAGTGCATATGATACAGACACAAAACTATGGGAAGC
This sequence comes from Iris macrosiphon, assembly GCA_036927795.1. NCBI lineage: Eukaryota > Viridiplantae > Streptophyta > Magnoliopsida > Asparagales > Iridaceae > Iris > Iris macrosiphon. The sequence goes on from JAYESA010000005.1 coordinate 84,836,145, forward strand.
ACCAGAATCGAATAAGGTAAATGCGAGAATACAATCGAGAAGAACCGAACCTGTGATCAAGTCTCCTGCTGGCTCGATCTCCTCGACTGCCATGGCGTACGCTTGCCCCTGGGGTGCACCTCTCTGCTGCTGATGCTGGGCGAACTTCTGATGTTGTGGTGGAAGTGGTCCCCTCTGTTGTTGGCCTCCTGGTGCGGTAGGCACCCTGTCTGATCATCTCTGGGCGGCTGCTCCACCCTGACCTGGACGAAAGGTAGGACAATCCTTCAGCTGGTGTGTCGTCGATCCACAGGATAGACATGAGCCCAATCTCTTCCTGCAGATATCTCTAGTATGTCCCATCTTTCCGCAGTAAGCACACTGGATGGCGGGCTGGTTCTGTCTCTGTTGCTGCTGCTGGGCCTGCCCTCGGGCTGGTGCCTGATGCTGCTGCTGAAAGGGTCTCTGCTGTTGCTGCTGAAAGTGTGGACGCTTGCCCGGTCCCGTACTACTGTTTGCTCCTCCGGAACCATCGCGTCCCCTCTTGGGCCTGAGGCCCAAGTCATCTTCGGCTACTTGGGCATCCATCAATATGCCCTCGTAGGTAGCTGTGCGACGTCCCGACGTGCGAGACTTGATCTCCCTTGTCAGCCCCTTTCTGAATTTCCGGGCCCTGTCCCCCGGATCTCTAATCATCGATGGCGCGAAGCGGCTCAGGCGGGAAAACTCCGCGGCATACTCATCGACGGACGAGCTCCCCTGGGCTAAGTCATGGAACTGACTCTCCAAAGCTCCCAGGGCAACATCGGGAAAGAACTTCTCCTTAAAGAGCTCCTTGAAATCCTTCCAAGTGAGTCCTCTGCGCAAGAGTCTCAGCTCCGTGCGAAACCATGTCAGGGCAATGTCGAACATCTGGCTGCCAGCGGCCTCGATCTGGAGCGCCTCTGGAATCTGTGCCAAACGCAAGTTCCTCTCGATGTCCTCTAGCCAATCATCGGCGTAGAGTATCCCTTCTGTCCCTTTGAACTCCCGAGGCATCATCCTCTTGAAGTCCACAATGGTGCCCGGCCTCTGTTGTTGCTGACCAGGACGCTGCTGCTGCTGAGTGACTCTCTCCACAGCCTGGAGAGCCACTTGGTGAGCATTCTCCATGTTCACCCTCATCATCTCTGTCTGGGCCTGATGTGCCTCAGCCTGCACTCTCTGGGCCTCTGCCGACGTCCTCTGGGCATCGACCATGCCCTGAATCAAAGCGAACATCTGTGCTCCATCGACGGGCACACCTCCAGGATGCTGAACTGGTGGTGGTGGTGCCGTCGTAGCGGTGGGGACCCTCTGAACTGGTGGTGGAGGACCCCCGAATGCTGCAGACACTCCCACATGTACTGGAGATGTAGGAGGTGCTGCTGATGTCTGTCCGGCAGCGCGAGAGGTGGCAGACCTCTCTGAATCTGCTGCTCCGAGTCTCTGGGACCTTCTTGGCGGCATCCTGAAGACAGATCGAAAGATTCAATTAAGGTAATAAACACGATATCATCAAGGAAGGACAGAAAAAAATTCTAAAGGAAAAATTATTAAGAGTAATGTCATAAGAATCAGAATTTCCTAATTGTGATTGAGCATATCCTCGGCCTAATTCCTATTTCCTAAAACAGGCTCGTAGGAATACTCTAAGCGAGCACCACTACGATATCGCTCTAATGCGGTTCTAGGACTCGACTACTGACCTGCATGGGCCACCACTAAAAACGTGTCACGACCCGCACCCGGAATTTGGGCATGAGTCGTGGGTACGTCCAGCCTACGCCGCAGCATCGGCGGTAGAACGCTGTCTAGGTCACAAACATAGTATATTCTGTCAACAGTCTCAACTCCACACGGAGGACAAAGATAAAGAACCACAGTTCTATAATATACTCAATCACAGGCTAAATAGAAATCATAGCACGATGAGAATAGAAAGGAGTTCTAATAAAACCAACCACAATAATCCAACTTAAATCCTGGGTCTAAATGACCTCACAAAGTCACAAAATAATAAATACATCTCAGTCTCAGTCTAAAACAATAATGCAGAAAAAGTAGTCTAAGAGCAGCCAGGTACGTTCTCCTCTAGGCTAGGCAACTCCTCTGGGGTTTCTGGAGTGAAATCACCCTCTAATCTTGGGCCGTAATGAGTGGGGCAAAAATCCTCCAGGTCCTCTGAAAAATGTTATCCAGTCAGGATTGGAGCGAAGCACAAGCACTAACAGCAGTTTTATTAAATTGACAAAATCTATAAACAGTGTAAGAGATACAAGATGGAAATAAATACTGAAAATGAGAAGTACAGGAGAAATGAAATAGGCAACAGGGCATCTAGCAATGAACAATAAATAGTGAATGCTAGAACAATGAATCTGAATAAAGATAAACATCTAACTAAGTGTTTGAAATATTAGTTTATTATGTGATCGGCTTGAGACTAGATCAGGCTGGTTATATATGATTAGCTATGATTCTTGAAGGTCAGGCTAACCATATGGTTAGCTATGATGCATGATAATGGTCAGGCTAATCATATATAACAGCTATGAAGCATGATGATGGTCAGGCCGCACCCGACGTGAGAAGTGGGGTGAGCTATGATGCATGGCAAGGATTTGGATATGATCACATAATCTACTAATAATTCCCCATCCCCAGCTAGCACGGTGGATTCCAATCACGACTCCTCATGATGGGGATCTAGGGTGCTAACTCGTGTATCCACAGTGTCGGAATCAAGTATGTAATACACTACAATTTATAGAAGTAATCAACAATGAAAACTGTCAGAGAATGTACTCGCCTGTGGTCCTGAGCAAAGTGTGAGGATCGATGTCCAAAATGGGATCAAAATGACCTAATAGTGGAATATAAATGTCAAGTACTGAATTAAAGAAATAACAAGTTTAATTAATTAAGAAGATGGGGCTTCTAGGTCATGGGTCAGTCTATACCAGGTTAATTCTAAGGTTTACTAGTCCATACTAGCTAATTAGTTGTCATTCTTAGTTATAAACACTAGGATGTACTCATACTACCTCTATACCTATTTTATCTAGGTATTACCTTAACTATATATTACTACATTACATTAACAATAAACCTCACATACCTTAACTGAACTGATCCCCTTTATCCTTCAATGTCAATACCAACACTGATACATTACCTACTCTAGAACACCCTACCAATCTACCCTACACCACACACTAACTGATACATTCCTATTAACAGGTATCTCAAGGCCCCTTTTTATACTCTAGTATCAGGCACACCTTGCAGCCCCAGTTCTCAAATGCACACCCAGTTTTACACAGGTTCTACACCCCTGATACTCACATACAGTTCACACACATATTAGATACTGCTACAAAATGCTACTGCCCCTAACACATCTACACAGTACACCCTGACACACAAACCTGGAATTCTGAGACACACCCACTAAGGTTCTAGGCTTAACTGATACACATCACCCTACACATACCTACACATGTAGACACACACTAGGAAAACCCACAGTTAACTACACCTAACTGATAACAGTGTATTCTAAGCTACACACACACACAGGCCTCTTCATCTCTGAAATATTGATACACTGCCATTGGGACACATGTTACCACAAGCTACACTAGGCCATTAGGACTAATACACAGTTACATATAGCTTTCTACAGAAATCTGCACCTAATACACAGCTCTCACATACTAGTTAGGCTCACACATTGTGCATCATTCCCTCACACACACATACAATAAACCCCTATTCCCTGATACCAACCACTGCACACAATCACACTGGCTACTGACACAGGTATACACTGAATACACATGTACACAGTATCATTAATACACAGAATTTATGTAGGTATCATAAACTGACACACAGGCTATAATCCTGCACACACACACTGGTATCTAAAACTGCCTGAGTCCCAGGTGAACACACTAGTACACATTGAAATGCATACACTGATCTCTAGCTAGGTTCACACAGGTAAGACACAGTTTTCCTCCTAATATCTGAACACACAGGGACAGTTCTAACTGACACCCTGAATGCCCCCTGTTCAAATACACTGGTACATAAACACACATATGCTGCACACAGACACAAGTTAGTCTGGACACACATACTACTAACTGCTGATACTAAGTTACACTCAACCACAGAACACAACCCAATCTACAACCCCCAATTCAAATAAACTGACACATCTCTTTCACTAACCCTCACATACATCACTACCTCACCCAAGTATTTCACTGTTCACTAGCTGAACAAGGACACTGCACACAGACACATAGGTTTAGGAATCTGGAATTAACTAGGATACACACACACACAATACACAACTGCTAACAGGTCTGGTTACCCAATCTCACTGCACGCACACATGTATTGCTGATACATTATCTCCCACTACTGCTACACACAGAAATCCCAACTGTGCACATCTTGCACTGAACACACACACACAGTTGTGAAACCCTCCCCCAATCTGATACACACGGGGATCAAACCCGACTGAACAGAGCCTTCCCTAACATAGTGCACACAGCACAGAAATCAAACAACAATACATCCACACATATGCATATATATATATATATCAAATATCATACCTCAAATTAGATAATAACAAAGTAGGTTAGATAGGAAATTCTATCTTGGCATTACAACAAACACTTATCATGTGGAAAATAGGGTTTCGCCTAGTTTACTCATGAACCCAACTTAAAACCCAAAAAATCGAGTTTAACCAACACACATGGGATGAAATCAATCTACCTACGAATACCTAGGGTTAGGGTTCCTGATACTTGGGAAAATAATGTTGGGGACACTTAAACCTAATCAAAACCCTAAAATTCGAACTACACACAGTTGGGTGGGTTCCTAAAGGCCATTAACATCTGAAAACAGGAATTTAATGAAGAGAAATAGGGTTTTTACCTGCAGGGATGGTTTCTTCAATGAGGTTCTTCTTCCCCAAGGCTTTCTGACCCACGTTCCTTGCTTCCCTTGCTTGGAGGAGGAAGGTAGAAACCCTAGGGTTAGGATTTCGAAATCTGGAGGTGGGGAGATGGTTTTTCTCTTGTGGAGGCTAGGGTTTCTTCTCTCTATATGAAGAATGAGAGGGTTCCTTTTATATATATAGGCCCAGTTAGGGTTTCGAGTGTATGGCCTAGGTTTAACCCCTAGGTTAGGTCATGTAGAACCTAATTAGCTAAGGTTTAGCCAGTCTAGGGTTTGAGGGTTCACCCTAAAATTTGAATTCTAGGGTTTCACTAGAACTGGGTTTACAATTAGGGTTTAGTCATTAGGGTTTGACCTAATGGGTTCTAGGGCTTGACCTAAAACAATCATCAAATAAATAGTTTTAAAATCTCAGCAAATTAATTAAACACATAATTATCCAAAATAGTGAAATTACACAAATGTCCTTACCTGGAAAAGTGGTAGTGACATAGTGTCATGGCCAATAAAATATAAGAATGCCTCATGATAATGGGGTGGTCTCATAACTAGGTCAACATGCATATATATAATAAAAACAGAATTTGACGCCACTGTCGTTGCACCCAAGTTATTCTTGGACGCGTATTTTATATAGAAGTTAAAATATATGACTAAATAGACAGAAATAAAATGTATACATCATATAAAATATAAATCACAGTACAATGGCAATGTATACTTGCCTGGTAAGCAATCTGTAAAGTGTAAGCGTCCAGATGTCAAGTACACAGGATCAGGAACTAAGACTTCCGAATAAACATCTCTGGATGCTGAAATAAACATCACCAACGTTCCCGAAATCAGCGAGATAGTAATAAAATACTACCCTTTCGTCCAATTTGGACACAGGGGCAAAACGATAATTTTGGGTCAAAGCGGGATCCACATGTAGCCCACTTTGTGTCGAAATACGTGCCAGTGGTAAAGGGCTCTAAATGGGACAAATTATAAGTTAAACAAATTCTAAACATCAATACGAACTCAACGGTATGTCCAATTTTGGATTCTGGTGAGCCAAACACAAATTTGCCCAAAAAGTCAACCGTAGGGCCCATAAATAGGCGGCTTGGTCAACTGTCTCAGAATTACATGAAACTTGGGTCACAGGACCAGTGTGATAACATGAATCCAATGGCGCAAGTTTTGTCATATTTCGACGAGCGTACACTAAATGGTACGATATTTTACAAAAGTTATGATACGGAGACTATTCAAGGATACGGGTTGATTCCGACGCGCACACACGTCCAAATCAGTTTTCGCAAAATCCTATACGTCAGGGCATACCATACGCGCCTTTCGGTATAATTGGTACACGACGGGACGGTCCCGTTTGGCGGAGCACGCTCTATATCGTAATTTTTAGAGTTTTAAGAACAAGTTTTTCCTGATTTTAACCCAGTTTAATTCTGCATATAACACCAAATAAAATAATCTAATTAACAGAAAGTAATCTCGGTTATATGGTATTCATATAGCAAAAAGAAATTTTAGATTTGGATGTCTTTGGTGGAAGATATTGTTCTCTAAACATGGGTCATCGCAATAGTTTTCTACAGTTCGAAAGTCGTAATTTTTTCCAACTTGGTCTCGATTTCTACCTAGGATTAAGCGCTGTTCAAATAAAACTAGTATACAGAGTTGGAAAAGGGATAGGTCGTGAACATACGGGTGAAGATGGATCAAAATTTGGTCGCAAGATGGAACGGGAAACCGTACGAGAGGTCGGGGTCGTTGCTGCGAATTCCGGTCGCGGCGCTCGCGCGATGGCGTGGTCGAGGACGGAGGACGCGGTGGTTCCGGTTGCTCCGGTCGACGGCTAGATCGAGGTATTCGGGAGGCGCTGGGTCGGCGTCGGGTTGGAGGAATAGGTTTAGGGTTAGGGTTTGTGGATTAAAATTTTATATATATATATATATATATATATATATATATATATATATATATATATATATATTGTAGAGAAGGAGAGCGGGGGGAAGGACCCGGCCGCGGGTGATACTGCTCAGGGGGTGCGGGCTTAGGTGGGCTGGGGTTAGAGTGTTTAGACTTAGGTTGGCTGCTATTAGCCTTAGGCTTAAGGTTTTTTGACCATTAATGGTTTTAGGGAATTAGTTAGGGTTTTTAATTAAGGTTTTTCCTTTTCTTTTTTTATTTTATTTTACTTATATATATATATATATATATATATATATAGTTAATAGAATTCCAGAAAAATATATTATTACCCAAAAATAATCTTCAACCTTCTATCGAGGTTTCCTCATAAAATAAAATAAGATAAAATAATAGTTTTGCTCCTGTGAATTTCTAGATAAATAATTACCGAGTAATTAAATTTAATAAATTTTATTTTCCTAATTAACTAAGAAATACTATTTAATAATTAATTAAATAATTATTTTTTAAAATTAAGGTTTTATATTCTATCCAACTTATAAGAATTTCGTCCTCGAAATTAAAACTAAGCCACGGTAGAAAAAATCAAGGATGGTATAAGGTTGAAATGAATAAAATAATTTTATACCTTGGTCTACGAATAGGTAGAAAAAATGTTTACGCATATCGTTCTCGCGCTCCCAATTGGATTCTCCTGGCGCACCATGCTTCCATGCCACGCGGACCAAGGAAATAGACTGGTTCCTCAATACTTTCTCTCGATGATCAAGGATCCCTACGGGTTGCTCTTGATATGACAAGCTCGGCCCAATTGTGATCTCAGAATGGTCGAGAACATAACTGATATCTTCCACATATCGCCTAAGTTGCGACACGTAGAATATGTCATGTACTCCCTCGAGTGAAGGTGGTAACACAAGTCGATATGCCACTTCTTCCACTCTCTCTAGCACGTCAAATGGTCCAATATACCTTGGGCTCAACTTATATCGCCCTCCGAATTGAATGGTGCCTCTAGTAGGTGATATCCTCAAGAAGACATGATCGTCCTCTTTGAACTCCAAGGGACGATGATGAAGGTCTGCCCACTGCTTCTGCCTGTCTTACGCTGCTCGCAAGTGCCCTTGTATCTTCTTCACTGTCTCTACGGTATTGACTACCAACTCTGGTCCCAGAATCTGACGTTCTCCCATTCCAGCACACGGGAGGCCTACACTTTATTCCATACAATACTTTAAATGGAGCCATCTGGATTCTCGTTTGATAGCTATTGTTGTAAGAAAACTCCATAAGATGTAGGTGGTCCTCCCATGATCCTCCAAAGTCTAACATACAAGCCCTCAATATATCCTCTAGTGTCTGAATCGTACGTTCGGACTGTCCATCTGTCTGTGGGTGATAAGATGTACTCAACTTCAGACGAGTTCCAAGACTCTCTTGCATACTTTTTCAAAAGTGAGATATAAAACGCGAATCCATGTCTGACACAATGCTGACCAGAATGCCGTGCAACCTCACGATCTGCCTCATGTATAAGTCGGCCAAAGCTTATGTAGACTGGCCAACTCTAAAAGGTAAGAAATGTGCGGACTTGGGGAGTCGATCCACTATTACCCATACTGCATCTCTACCACTTGGACTCTTTGGAAAACCCATGACAAAGTCCGTAGTGATGTGCACCCACTTCCACTCATGAATCAAAAGTGGTTGCAGTAGTCCTGCTGCTCTCTGGTGCTCCGTCTTTACCTGCTGACATACTAGACATTTGGCTACAAAGCGAGCTATCTCCCTTTTTATCCCATGCCACCAAAAGTGTTGTCGTAAGTCACGGTACATCTTGGTGCTCCAGGATGAATATAATACATCGAACTATGAGCTTCTGCCATCAGCTCCTGTCGAATCTCTCCATTAGGAATATATAGACGATCACCACATCGTAATATCCCGTCATCATGAATGCGCAATCCTGTCTGCTCTGCGTCCTCTGTCCTTTCTTTCAATCTCCTGAATCTGGCATCCATAGGCAAGGCTTCCTTGATCCTCTCTACTAGTGATGAATGTACTTGCAAGTTGGCTAATGTCCCATCTACTCTGGGTAATATCACTTCTATGCCAAGTTCTTGCAAGTCCTCTAATAATTCCTTCTGTGTCGTCAAGAAGTACGCTGCTAGTTTTTGGCTTAATATGTCTGCTACTACGTTAGCTTTGCCTGGGTGATAATGTAGCTCTATCTCAAAATCCTTCATCAACTCAAGCCATCGATATTGTCTCATATTTAACTCCTTCTGCATGAAGACATACTTGAGGCTTTTGTGGTCTGTATAGATCTCCACTCGTTCCGCATATAGGTAATGTCTCCATCGCTTCAGAGCAAAAACAACGGCTGCAAGCTCCAAGTCATGAGTTGGATAATTCTTCTCATGTACTCGTAACTGTCTAGATGCATATGCAATCATCTTGCCATGCTGCATCAACACGCATCCCAAGCCTTTTCCTGATGCGTCACTGTAATTCACATAACCTCCTGATCCTGATGGAATAGTCAATACTGGTGCTGTGGTCAGTCGCTTCTTCAACTCCTCGAAAGTGGCTTGATACTCGTCGGTCCATACGAACTCTTGATCCTTGCACGTCAACTGAGTCATAGGCGCTGCTATTCTTGAGAAGTTTTCCACGAACCATCGGTAATATTCCGCAAGTCCAAGGAAACTCCTCACCTCCGATGTTGATTTAGGAACAGGCCATGTCTCGACTACCGAGATTTTATATGGATCAACAGAAATACCATATCCCATAATGACATGCCCAAGAAACGAAACTATGTCCAAGAAAAACTCATATTTACTGAGCTTCGCATATAACTACTCTCTCTTCAAGGTCTCTAGGATAATCCGCAGGTGCTTCTCGTGCTCCTCGTGGCTCTTCGAATAGACAAGTATGTCATATATGAAGACAACCACGAACTGGTCCAAATACTGATGGAATACTCGATTTATTAAGTCCATAAAGATAGTTTAAGCATTTATCAAACCAAATGGCAAGACCAGAAACTCGTAGTATCCATATCTTGTCCTGAATGCGGTCTTCGGGATATCCTGCTTCCGTACCTTCACCTGGTGATATTCCGATCTCAAGTCTATCTTCGAGAACACCTTGGCTCCACTAAGATGATTAAATAAGTCATTAATGTGTGGCAATGGAGATTTATTCTTTACGGTCACTGCATTTAAGGCTCTATAGTCAATGCACATATGCACTGACCCATCCTTCTTTGGTACAAACAATACTGGTGCTCCCCAGGGTGATGCACTTGGTCGGATGAAACCTTTCTCCTCTAATTCTTTCAACTGTGCCTTCAGCTCATCCATCTCCTTCTTTGCCAATCTATAAATATGCGACGCTATGGGTGCTACTCCCGGTGTCAATTCAATTGAGAATTATATGTCTCTGTCTGGACGTAGTCCTGGCAATTCCTCTGCAAAGATGTCTTAGAATTCTGAAATAATGAGGTGATAGATAACGTCGTCCATTGCAAGCTGAACACCATCAAGGGTTTCTATGGATCCTCGTGCAAACTCAAGTTCCGGCTAGCCTGGTACCTTAAAAAGAATGCTTTCTCTAAAATAGTCAAAGAAAGCATGGTACTTGCTTATCCAGTCCATTCCAAGAATAATATCAAAAGTTGGCATAGGAAGGACGAAGAGTCGGACATTCATCTCTCTGCAAGAGGTGGACGGAACGATTAGAAGGAGTACATGAATCAAACAGGATACAAGCATTTAAATAGGATAGTTGAAAGGAAAGATGAGTTTTAGTCAAGCGTGGATGAGATCCTATATTCTACTCCTATACGCAGGCTTGTTCGGTACAGTAATGTAACCGAGACAATATATTCTCGACCTGCATGGGCCACCAAAAAAAATATGTCATGCCCCAGTCCCAAAATACGTAGGACTAGGAATATGTAGCACGCCAGTGTATGTATACGAACTCCAATATATGGAAACCATACACACACGTATGTTGTATCATGAATATTAAATCCACCAGTGGTAATATACTGTCAACAAGTCACACACAATCTATATCTCATCCATAGTACAAATAAAGAAATAGGAATAGATAACTGAATATCAAATATGAAGTCTCAAAGTATGATAGTCGGGTGGAAACAAATCTACTACAAATCGACTATACTAAAAACTACTAAATGAGAGAAGAGATCAAACTCCAATATAAGATAAATGTCCATAAAGAAATAGGAAATAAACAACTAGAATATCCATCAGCTGTGATGAATCAAAGGTACTCCAAAGGTAAGACCTTCTCAGTCTGGTATGAAACGTCAGGTCCGGGTTCGTACTCCTATGGATACTCCTGCAAGTCTATACCTGGAAAGGGACCAGGTCCTCAGAGGGACATAATAAGATACATAGAAGTATGCCGATAAAGTACTGAAAATAAACATCAAATGGGTCGCCTAACCATCTATGTGAATGCAGTTTGAGAACGACTTTTCAACAAGTAGGCTATCTAGCTAAAATGGTATTGGCATGATTCTCTCAAAGATTTAGGGGCCTAAAAATTATGTCGTCTTTTGAACGCCAGAGGCCGCCTGATAATATATAATATATAGTGGTCATCATGACCGCGTATCTCTGGCACGGGTTACACAAGGAAAGTACAAAGGAGCCCAAATGCCTTACTTGTTGTTCTCTCCACCCCATGCTCTAATCATGTCACATCCATGATACGATAATACCTCTAAATAATTGCCAGGTCTTCTAGCATACAAATTTTCTATCAGTAGTTATCCCTATCCGTCGCACGACCTATACGTGCCAATGTCCAGCCGAGTACGCAAGTCTGTGTCCTACATGTGACTCACACTCGTGTAATAATAGTGTCATGGCCAATGAAACATAAGAATGCCTCATGATAATGGGGTGGTCTCATAACTAGGTCAACATGCATATATATAATAAAAACAGAATACGACGCCACCGTCGTTGCATCCAAGTTATTCTTGGACACGCATTTTATATAGCAGTTAAAATATATGACTAAATGGACAGAAATAAAATGCATTCATCATATAAAATGTAAATCATAGTACAATGGCAAGGTATACTTGCCTGGTAAGCAATATGTAAAGTGTAAGCGTCTAGAAGTAAAGTACACAGGATCAGGAACTAAGGCCTCCGAATAAACGTCTCCGGATACTGAAATAAATATCACCAATATTTCTGGAATCAGCGAGATAGCTAAAAAATGCTTACCTTTCGTCCAATTTGGACACAGGGGCAAAACGGTAATTTCAGGTCAAAGCGGGGTCCAATGTGGCCCACTTTGCGCCAAAATGCATGCCAGAGGTAAAGGTCTCTAAATAGGACAAATTATAGGTCAAACAAATTCTAAACGTCAATATGAACTCACGGTATATCCAATTTTTGATTTCGGTGAACCGAACACAAATTTGTCCAAAAAGTCAACTATGGGGCCCGCAAATAAGCGGTTTGGTCAATTGTCTTGGAATCGCGTAAAACTTGGGTCACAGGATCAGCGTGATACAATGAATCCAATGGTGCAAGTTTTGTTGTATTCTGACTAGCGTACACTAAATGGTACGGTATTTTACAAAAGTCACGATATGGGGACTTTTTATGGATACGGGTTGATTTTGACGCGCGCACACGTCCAAATAAGTTTCTACGAAAGCTAACACGTCAAGGCATACCATACGCGCCTTTCGGTACAATTGGTACGTGATGGGACAGTCCCGTTTGGCGGAACGTGCTCCGTATCGCAATTTCTAGAGTTTTAAGAACAAGTTTATCCTAATTTTTAACCAAGTTTAATTCTGCATATAATACCAAATAAAATAATATAATTAACAGAAAATAATTTTAGTTATATGGTCTTCATATAGCAAAAAGAAAATTTAGATTTGGATGTCTTTGGTGGAAGATATTGGTCTCTAAACATGGGTCATCGCAACAATTTTTTGCAGTTCGAAAGTCGTAGTTTTTCTCCAACTTGGTCTCGATTTCTACCTAGGGTTAAGCGTTGTTCAAATAAAACTAGTATACAGAGTTGGAAGAGGGATAGTTCCTGAACATATCGGTGAAGATGGATTAGAATTTGGTCGCAAGATGGAACGAGAAACCGTGCGGGAAGTTGGGATCGTTGCTGTAAATTTTGGTCGCGGCGCTCGCGCGGTGGCGTGGTCGCGGACGGCGGACACGGTGGTTGCAGTTGCTCCGGTCGACTGCTAGGTCGAGGTGGTTGGGAGGCGCTGGGTCAGCGTTGGATTAGAAGAATAGGGTTAGGGTGTAAACCCCCTCACCCAAAATTAGGTTTACTTGGCTTATATAGTAGAATTAGGGCTAGTTTGAACCCAATTAGAATTTAGAACATGGCATTTGATTTAACTGTACATTATTTTATCGTGTAGTGCACCTTACCGTTGCTTCGTTAATTGGAGCACTACGCTAGCCACTGCCTATCTACAAATTTTATAACATTGTCCTAGGCGTGCCCGTCTACTTTTCTGACCTTTGTGTAACTTATAATCATGCTCTCTGATGCTACATTTTAGTCGCACAATAAACGTCGTGAACATATTTTTTAATTCTAAATAAAACCTGACTTTGTACCCTTGTGCGTTCCAATCAAAATTGGAGACATAATCTTGACCATTTTGTACAACCCAAATTTTATTAATATTCTACATTGTATCCTCTACGCCCAGACGCTTGTGTTCGTCCTAATTTTATTCCCAGGTACTCCAAATTAATTCCAGAATACCGTGCGCGATAATTTTAATTTAATTAAATCCGATTTTCGTCTTTGTGTAATTTTTCCAATTATTGTGGGCTATTATACAAAAATGTATTGAGGTGTCCCCACCATTGGACAATACGTGAAGAAACCCAATTTTCCCTTCACGTAGATTTTTTCGTAATTTTTCGGGATGTGCAATGCGCGCACATCGCCCCGTTATTTTAAATCTATCCTTGCCTTTAATTAATGCAAATTTCAGCCTTCCAAGCATCCCCATGAGAGCCCAAGGCCCAAGCTCAAGGGTGTTGACCAAGCCTACTCCTAGGTCAACAAAACCCTAGTTCACATGATTATAAATATAAACTTTTTATTATATTAAATGAGAAAACAAAACCTAAAACACATATAAACTCCCAGCCGACACTGTTCATCTCCCCTCCCCCGAGTCCCTGTCCAGTCTCGCCAGAGACTCGCCGGACCTCCGGATCAGCCCTGCCTCGACGAACCACCATCCACTTCCCTCCTCTACCACTCCATCACCGCTGAAGCCGCCGCCGCTCTCCTCCAGATCCGCTCATCCCGTCGACCGGATCCCCGTCCCCCGATAGCTGTACTCCCCGACGACACGCTGGAGCTGACCACGACGCCACCAGTACACCCCCATTGCCCCCGTTCTCTGCCCCCTCGTCATCTTCTTCATCTCCTCCGCCTGCACTCCTCCACAGGACCTCCCCCATCCCTCTTTCTCGACCTCCTTTCCCCGACCTCGACGTCGGAGCACCCGACCCCGGCGGTCCAGCAGATGAATCCCCACCGCCGGAGTTGACAGCACCACCACCACCATTGTCATCCTCCCCTCCTCCTCCTTCGACTGGCCGGAGCGACCCCCTCGCCTGAACGATGCCCGGAGCTTCCCGCCGGCTCCTCTTCAACCACCACCCACACAACTCCGGCCACACCACAGCCGTCCCCTCCCTGGCCTTTCCTCAACCTCCAGGGCCGGACATCCCCTCCCTGGTCGGATCTTCCTCCCCCACTGGCCGAAATATCATCACCACCACCCTTGCCAATAACATCATCACCTTCACCATCACCATAGTCATTACCACCACCATTACCATCACCTTCACCATCACCGTCGCCATCGTCATCGTCGTCATTGCTTTCACCATCATCATCGTCATCGTCGTTATCATCATCACCCTAACCATCATCGTAGCCATTGACGACATCATCATCGTCGTATCATCTTCACCACTCCATCGCGATTATCATCTCCAACATCATCACTATCACCACCATTATAATCACCATCATCGTCACCAATACCTTAACCCTAATCGCCCACATCGTCCTCCTGGTCATCACCATCCTCTACATCATCGCCCTCGTCACCACTATCTTACACATCAGCATCCACAACATCAACCTAGTCATCATCTCATCCTTGTCGTCATCATCATCATTAAATACTGTCACCCTTAACCATCACCGTGTCAACCTCAATCATCGTCATTACCCTCGCCCTCGTGTTAACTATGAACCCGTCATCCTCGCCAGACAAACCGCAGTAGTCACCCCGCTTTCCATACCTGTGCACGCTAATCTGTCGGATTTATCTGCACGACTTTATGATCTGGTTATTGGGACTACACAGCCGTCTGCCAGGCAAGTATACCTTGCTTTTTTGTACTATTTAAATTCTGTATTATTAGCTGCATATTTATTATTTAACTATGCGCGTCCGAGAAGACTCGGGTGCAGTCAACGAAGGCATTGACGTTAGAACTTGTATCTGACCTAGTATCTAGCGGACCCACCTAAAGTTGAGAAGTTATCAATATGACTTCCCAGGCCTCGACACATTCTATACACGTGTTGTGAGTCTCATATAGGGCACGGTCCTGCGTATGTGGTTGGCCACCTGTACGTGTAGGCGTCCGACGAATAGGGTATAACTGCTAATAGTGATGCATGTTAGAAGACTTAGCAGTTATTAGTAGGCGGAGCATAGACTGTCGCGATACGATGGTCCGATCCTTGTCCTTGTTTGGTTATAAGGATGGACCATTGCTCTAACGCTAGTCTATGAGACAGAGTTACGATGTCGAGGCATAGTAGCTGACGCGTGTTGTGGATATAACATGCTTAGATCATTGGGCGGGAAGGACGACTAGTAGGCATATGGGACACCCCACTCCTTTACACTGATACCGTACTCGACGGAGTGATACAGACATATATATATTACTGATACCACGTTCTGTAGAGTGTTGGACGTTACTTGGTGATATTACAGATACCACACTCTATAGAACGTTGGACATTACTGTATTCCTGCGCCCGTGTTATAGGGGGCATGTATGGCATATACTAGCCGGTTGTCACGACTGGTGAATTACGTCAGCATATGTCTAGCCTACACCTTCTCCTATACTCAAGTTGTCCTTAAATTGTATTTCACTTAGATGGTTAGGTCACCCCAGACTTATTTATTCAGTATTTACTTTATGGCATGCTTTTATGTATCTTGTTATGTCCCTCTGAGGACCTGGTACCTTTCCAGGTGTATTATTCATGAGTATTCGTAGGAGCACAGATCCGGACTTGCTATGCATTTGCGATGAGGTCTTCTCGTAGAGCCCATGATTTGTAGTTGATATTCTTATGTGTATGTAACTTGACTATTATATATACTTTAGTTCGGTTGTGGATTTGTTTCCATCCGACTGCCCTCATTAGATGCTTTACATTGAGATCTAGTTATAGATATTGGTTATTCATTTGTATATGATTTCTGTGGATAAGATTTAGCTATGTCCTGTGACATCTATGTTTACCACTTGTGAATTATTATTCATATTACAGCGTACGTGTGTTATGGTTTCCATATATTGGAGTGCCATACTTATATGGCTGGCATGCTTACGTGTCCTAGTCCTACGTATTTTGGGACTGGGGCATGACATATTTTTGTGGTGTCCCATGCAAGTCAGAGCATATTGTCTCAGTTACGTTACTGTATCGAGCAAGCCTGCAAATAGGATTAGAGTATAGGATCTCATCCACAACCGAATATGACTCATCCTCCTTCAAATCCATTCCGTTGAATAATTGCATCATGCTTGATTCATGTGCCTTTCCCTTAGTTCCTTGAGTGTAGCCTTCTCCTAGAATATAGAAGTCCCTGTTGATAGGATGATAAGTAGAGTAATCTTCCTATTAAGAGTACAGCTAGGATATTGACACACCACTAAGTTAGAATGCTTAAATGAACCCTAGTGTCCCTTATCTATAGAATAATTTACCATTATTCCTTGTCATAATCGTGAATGACTCAAGGGTGGTATAGGCACTACTAAGGGCTAGTTAGAGATTTGACCCTAATGTTTGACATTAGTATTGAGGGACCAATAGAAATTCGAGATCGAATGTTAGGACTGAACCTGATTTGCATAGTAGGATAGTGATAAGGGACTACAAATGTAGATCCTTGTCCTGATATTAGCAGACAGTACCTCAGGAAGCCCAGAGCAACGAGTATGACATTCCCCTTGGTCACACCTCAAATACGGAGATTCGCTCACCACCTTCCCCTTAGGAAACCATGATATTATATAGAGTCCCTCTATTCTAATTTCATATCTTTTCCCCTGCAATCTTAACGTTCGCCAATTGTGCGATGATATAAATTGTGTTCTTCCTCCTCCATCCTTCAACTCGTGCCACTTGACTCCTCTGATTATAAGCCAAGTGATCTTATTCTATGTTAGGATATATAGTTTACTAGGATGATAATTGTAATCTAGAATCTTGAAATTTTGTGCATGGTAGTTAGAATTTGATAGTTTGAGTGGTTCCCTTAGATTATGATCTGATTATTATTAGTTTTAAATCACGTAACATTGTACCCCACCTCAATATAGATTATATTCTCTTTTCCCTTGAAGACCAGTAACTTCTCCATTCATACTATTGATACTGTTTCTATAAGCACTATGATTAAGACTTAAGATGGCCATTACCTACATGATACAATAGGAGACCCAATTGAGCACTAAGATCCGTTCCTCGTATAGCCCAATAAGAATTTGTACTTTATTTACAAGAACCTTATTAATTTGTAGGATCCCCTTAAGACTGTCACAGTCTTAGTTAATTATTTTTAAGTTGGGTAGTATGCCTCACAACATAGTATCACATAACCCTATTGAACCATTGGTGGAGTATAATAGGATGGCACAACTTTAGACTTGCATAAGAAGATAGTGTTTATTCATACTGTAGAAATTATAGGTCCATACCCCTATTTGGTCAACTAGCGACTTAGACAAGGAGTGAGTATGACAACTGTAGGGATTGTAGAATCTTAATTTTGTATCTTGTTTGTTTTTGTGAACTTAAATTATTTTTGTACCTCACTTCATCATAATCTAGCGTACTTATATTTTTTTTGTACTACCTCGACTTATGCTGCTGTTACAGCCTAGTTTTGCAAGCTCATTCTTTTATCAAGCTTGTTCACGACATATGTATTATTGGACGCGTACACTAATAAATTTCAGAATCAGTGTACTACGGTCTGATCAACCATAGTGCGCTTGGTTCGCCCTTCGTATAACTACTTTATGTGGATTGAGATATATAGTGATTAGTAGACGAATGTACTGGCCCTCTATATATGTCTGAGCATATCGTATTCGTTATATAACTGTACCGATGCGAGCATGTGAATAGGAATTACCCAAAATAGGATTTCAATCCACAACTGCCTTGACAATTCCTATTGAATTCTTTAAATGCCTTGATCCCCATACTCCTAATCTATTACCTCCCCCTTGAACTATTTATTATTGTTTTCCGTCTTCCCTTATTTCGGAAAGACGAAACCTCGTGCTTAGCATAAGTTGATACACGGATAGTATTAGATGTACCCTATAGGCCAATTACATTATTTGATAATTAATTTGTAACCAAGGGCAAATCACATGTAATATATTTGGTGTTAAAACTTTTAAGGATTGAGTAACAGGATTAAGTAAAATTGACGAATAAGATTTCTGAAATGTAAGAGCCTTATGTGATAGAGGGGTAGATCCTAAGTCGGGTAGCAGTTGCATTGTCAACTTAAGAGAAACTTCTCTTAGATTGTGATCGAGAAAAACTGAATGTAGAGGTTCAAGTCATTTTAAAATTGAGAATTCTAGAAGAATGATTAATATGATAAAGGATTGATGAATCTTAAAAACTGGGAATGGCAAACCAAATACCGATACGTGAGCATATGATTTAAATTTTGAATATTGAAGGATTGAATCATTGATTTAAATTTTGAGGAATAATATAAAAATCTAGATTCGGACAATTGGTGAATTAGAATTCAAATTTCAAATATTGAGGACTTAAATTAAAAGTTAAATGTTGATTTTGGGATTACCTATTTGAAAATATTGAGGATATAAATTAAATTTAAAAATTGAAGAGTACGAAATTCACAAGTTGAGGATAGAAATAAGAATTGATTATAATTTTCTAGAGAAAATTTTTAACAGTTGAAGATTGAGATGTAAATTCTGATTTGGGATGTCATAGAGATTTGAATTAGATTGGATGTGGATTATTAAATTGAGAATGGAGAAGACAACGCGATGTGTTGACGTTCGATTTAAACAATGGTTCAATTTGAAAGATATTTCGATGGATTTGAATAAATTAAATTTTGGAAGAGATTGCGATTTAACTTGCCTTACGTACGCAAGTGAAGGAGTTAAACCAATTATGCCTTATTTTAATTTCGAATATGAAATTATTTTTTTAAGTTGGGTAGATTGTAAACCCCCTCATCCGAAATTAGGTTTACTTGGCTTATATAGTAGAATTAGGGCTAGTTTGAACCCAATAAGAATTTAGAAGACGACATTTGATTTAACTGTACATTATTTTATCGTATAGCGCACCTTACCGTTGCTTCGTTAATTGGAGCACTATGCTAGCAACTGCCTATCTGCAAATTTCACAACATTATCCTAGACGTGCCCGCATACCTTTCTGACCTTTGTATAACTTATAATCATGCTCTCTGGTGCTACATTTTAGTCACACAATAAACGTCGCGGATGTATTTCTTAATTCTAAATAAATCCTGACTTTGTACCCTTGTGCGTTCCAATCGAAATTGGAGACATAACCTTGACCGTTTTGTACAACCCAAATTTTATTAATATTCTACACTGTATCCTCTACGCCCAGACGCTTGTGTCCGACCTAATTTTATTCCCAGGCACTCCAAATTAATTCCAGAATACCATGCGCGGTAATTTTAATTTAATTAAATCTGATTTCCGTCTTTGTGCAATTTTTCCAATTGTTGGGGGCTATTATGAAAAAATGCATTGAGGTGTCCCCACCATTGGACAATACGTGAAGAAACCCAATTTTCCCTTCACGTGAATTTTTTTATAATTTTTCGGGATGTGCAACACGCACACATCGCCCCGTTATTTTAAATCTATCCTTGCATTTAATTAATGCAAATTTTAGCCTTCCAAGCATCCCCATAAGAGCGCAAGGCCCAAGCTCAAGGGTGTTGACCAAGACCACTCCTAGGTCAACAAAACCCTAGTTCACATGGTTATAAATAAAAACTTTTCATTTTATTAAATGAGAAAACAAAACCTAAACACACATATAAACTCCCAGCCAACACTGTTCATCTCCCCTCCCCCGAGTCCCTGTCCAGTCTCGCCGGAGACTCCCCGGACCTCAGGATCAGCCCCTCCTCGACGAACCACAATCCACTTCCCTCCTCCAGATCCGCTCATCCCGTCGACCGGATCCCCCTCCCCCGACTGCTGTACTCCTCGACGACACGCCGGAGCTGACCACGACGCCACCAGTACACCCCAATTGCCCCCGTTCTCCGCCCCCTCATCATCTTCTTCATATCCTCCGCCTGCACTCCTCCACAGGACCTCCCCCGTCCCTCTTCCTCGACCTCCTTTTCCCGACCTCGACGCCGGAGCACTCGACCCCGGCGGTCCAGCAGATGACTCTCGCCGTCGGAGTTGAGAGCACCACCACCACCATTGTCATCCTCCCCTCCTCCTCCTTCGACTGGCCGGAGCAACCCCCTCGCCTGAAAGATGCTCGGAGCTCCCTGCCGGCTCCTCTTCAACCACCACCCACACAACTCTGGCAACACCACAGCCTTCCCCTCCCTGGAATCTCCTCAACCTCCAGTGCCGGACATCCCCTCCCTGGTCGGATCTCCCTCCCCCACTGGCCAGAATATCATCACCACCACCCTTGCCAATAACATCATCACCTTTACCATCACTATAGTCATTACCACCACCATTACCATCACCTTCACCATCACCATCACCATCGCCATCGTCATCGTCGTCATCGCTTTCACCATCATCATAGCCATCGTCGTTATCATCATCACCCTAACCATCATCGTAGCCATTGACGACATCATCATCTTCGTATCATCTTCACCACTCCATCGCGATTATCATCTCCAACATCATCACTATCACCACCATTATAATCACGATTATCATCACCAATACCTTAACCCTAATCGCCCACATCGTCCTCCTGGTCATCACCATCCTCCACATCATTGCCCTCGTCACCACCATCTTATATATCAGCATCCACACCATCAACCTAGTCATCATCTCATCCTTGTTATCATCATCATCATTAAACACTGTCACCCTTAACCATCACCGTGTCAACCTCAATCATCGTCATTACCCTCACCCTCGTGTTCACTATGAACCCGTCACCCTCGCCAGACAAACTGCAGTAGTCACCCCGCTTTCCTTACCTGTGCATGCTGATCTGTCGGATTTATCTACGCGACTTTAGGAGCTGGTTATTGGGACTACACAGCCGCCTGCCAGGCAAGTATACCTTGTCTTTTTGTACTGTTTAAATTATGTATTATTAGCTGCATATTTATTATTTAACTGTACGCGTCCGAGAAGACTCGGGTGCAGTCAACGAAGGCGTTGACGTTAGGACTTGTGTCTGACCTAGTGTCTAGCGGACCCACCTAAAGTTGAGGAGTTATCAATATGACTTCTCAGGCCTCGACACATTCCGTATACGTGTTGTGAGTCTCATGTAGGGCACGGTACAGCGTATATGGTTGGCCACCTGTACGTGTAGGCATACGACGGATAGGGTATAACTGCTAATAGTGATGCATGTTAAAAGACTTAGTAGTTATTAGCAGGCGGAGCATAGACTGTCGCGATTCGATGGTCCGATCCTTGTCCTTGTTTGGTTTTAAGGATGGACCATTGCTCTAACGCTAGTCTATGAGCCAGAGTTACGACACCGAGGCGTAGTAGCTAACGCGTGTTGTGGATACAACATGCTTAGATCATTGGGCGGGGAGGACGACTAGTAGGCATATGGGATACCCCACTCCTTTACACTGATACCGCACTCGACGGAGTGATACGGACGTATATATATATTACTAATACCACGTTCTGTAGAGTATTGGACGTTACTTGGTGATATTACCGATACCACACTCTATAGAACGTTGGACGTTACTGTATTCATGCGCCCGTGTTACAGGGGGCATGTGTGGCATATACTAGCCGGTTGTCATGACTGGTGAATTACGTTAGCATATGTCTAGCCTACACCTTCCCATATACTCAAGTTGTCCTCAAATTGCATTTCACTTAGATGGTTAGGTCACCCCGGAGTTATTTATTCAGTATTTACTTTATGGCATGCTTTTATGTATCTTGTTATGTCCCTCTGAGGACCTGGTACCTTTACAGGTGTATTGTTCATGAGTATTCGTAGGAGCACAGATCCGGACTTGCTATGCATTTGCGATGAGGTCTTCTCGTAGAGCCCATGATTGGTAGTTGATATTCTTATGTGTATGTATCTTGACTATTATATATACTTTAGTTCGGTAGTGGATTTGTTTCCATCCGACTGCCCTCATTAGATATTTTACATTGAGATCTAGTTATAGATATTGGTTATTCATTTGTATATGATTTCTGTGGATGAGATTTAGCTACGCCCTGTGACATCTATGTTTACCGCTTGTGAATTGTTATTCATATTACAGCGTACGTGTGTTATGGTTTCCATATATTGGAGTGCCATACTCATACTGCTGGCATGCTTACGTGTCCTAGTCCTACGTATTTTGGGACTGGGGCATGACATAGGGTTATTGGATTAGAGTTATATATATAGTGTAGAGAAGGAGAGTGGGAGGAAGGACCCGTCCGCGGGTGATACTACTCAGGGGTTGCGGGCTTAGGTAGAGTGGGGTTTGAATGTTTAAACTTAGGTTGGCTGTTGTTAGCCTTAGGCTTAAGGTTTTGGTCATTAGTGGTTTTAGGGAATTAGTTTAGGGGTTTTTAATTAAGGTTTTTCCTTTCCTTTTCTTTTCTTTTTTATTTTCTTTTACTTATATATATATATATATAGTTAATAAAATTCCAGAAAAATATATTATTATCCAAAAATAATCTTCATCCTTCTACCGAGGTTTCCTTCATAAAATAAAATAAAGTAAAATAATAGTTTTGCTCCTGTGAATTTCTAGATAAATAATTACCTAGTAATTAAATTCAATAAATTTTATTTTCCTAATTAACTAAGAAATACTATTTAATAATTATTTAAATAATTATTATTTAAAATTAGGGGTTTTATACTATAGCAATATGATATGACCTAGAAAACCTAGCCAGTACTTGATATAACTAGTATGACTTAATAGGCCAATCTAGTAGATAATTTGGGGCACAAAACAAGGTATTGACCTAGTTTAACCCAAATGACCTAGAGATCTAGTTTTGAACTAATTAAGCTTATTTATGATTCCAAAACACCTTTTTGACAAGAAAATTCATATATAGGTCCCTTGGACTCCAATTCGGACTCTGATTTGAGTTTATTGCTCGGTGTCATGCCCCAGTCCCAAATACGTGGAACTAGGAACACGTAAGCATGCCAGCCGCATGGATATGGCAAATCCAATATATAGAAACCATAACGCATACGTACGCTGTAATATGAATATAAACTCACATGTGGTATATATAATGTCACAAGTCACAGATATGCTAATCTCATCCACACAACAAGTCATAGAAAAGAAATACTAACTAGAATAAGGAGTCTGAAATATCCAAAATAATAGTCGGGTGGAGACAAATCCACTACCAAAGACTATAACCAAAACTAAAATGAGAGAGGAGTATAAAGTCTCCAATATAAAATAATGTGAAGACAGAAATGCATCAGCTAAAAGAATCCATCGCTAGATAATCAACGATGCTCAGAAGGTAAGACCTCCTCGGCAGAAAGGAATGCGTCAGGTCCAGGCCCGTACTCCTGCAAATACTCAAGAGCAGATACACCTGGC
Source organism: Iris macrosiphon (assembly GCA_036927795.1). Taxonomy (NCBI): domain Eukaryota; kingdom Viridiplantae; phylum Streptophyta; class Magnoliopsida; order Asparagales; family Iridaceae; genus Iris; species Iris macrosiphon. Next base: position 84,860,287 of record JAYESA010000005.1, read on the forward strand.
AGAGGACCAGGTCCTCAGAGGGACGTAACAAGATACAGAAAATACGAGCCAACTTGAATACAGTAAACATGCATATTATTTGAAAATAAATAAGTAAGCTGTACGAGACCATCTATATGAATGCAAATGAGGACAACTTTTCGACGTATGGGCAAGGGTAGGCTACTCGATCTACCTCACAACTCACACACACGTCAATGGACATCAAAAATCGACATACCGTGGGGGTAGCGACCAGCGAGACTCCAAAAATCGACATACCGCGGGGGTAGCGACCAGCGCGACACACGCCCGTAGTACGAGCTATATACTACGGTTTACCAGAGTGGTTAAAAGCCCATACGCCTAATGATTGTCCTCTATGATACTAGGTGCCATGTGTGTGTCAATATATCTAATACATAGTAATGACTGGAGAAAAACTACACATGAAAGAACTATACAGAAATGAAACAAATAAACAGAAATATAAATAGCATGCAAAGTACTGTAAACAATTTAGCAAGGTATCTTGCCTGGTAAGAAAGCTGCAAGGTGTACTGTCCAATAGTCAAACGCACAAGATCAAAAGCTATGGCCGCAGAACATCTCCGGATGCTGAAATAAATATCACCAACGTTTCCGAAATGAGCAAAATAGCTAAAAAGCACATCCCTTTCGTCCAATTTGGATACAGGGGCAAAACGGTAACTTCGGGCAAAAGTAGGGTCCACGTATGGCCCACTTTGCACCAAAAAGCGTGTCGAGGGTAACAGTCTCTAAATGGGACAAACTATAGGTCAAACAACTCTAAATGTCAATACGAACCCAACGGTATATCAAAATGTGGATTCCGATGAGCCGAACACAATTTTGTCCAAAAGTCAACTGTGGGGCCCGCCAATTGGCGATTTGGTCAACCGTCTCAGAATTGCGTAAAAATTGGGTCACAGGACCAGCGCGTTACCACGAGTTCAGTGGCACAAGTTTCGTCGCAATCTGACAAGCGTGCACAAAATACGCACGAGTTCCACAAAAGTTGCGACACGGAGTGTGTCCGCGGTACGGCCTGATTCCGGTGCGCACACGCGTCCGAATCAGTCCCTACGAATTTTCATGTGTCCGATTACGCTACATACACCATTCGGTACACTTGGTACACGGCGGGGCGGTCCCGTTTGGCGGGGCGCGCTCCGTTTTCCAACTTTTGGAAATATGGAAAAGTGGGTTCGTGCAGTTTTGTGACAAATTTAATTATGTCCACAGCAACTAATAACATAGGGTTATTTAACAAAAAATAAACTAGGTCAAGTGTTCTACATGTATCAAAAAGAATCACCGAATTCGGATCTCTGTGGTGGGAGATACGAACTCGGCAATATAGGTGGTCACCGCAGTTTTCTGCGATTCCAGAATTGGGTCTGCTCGCGCCCACTTTGGACGCTGTTTTTCGCCTAGGGGTACACATTTTCCGAGGTTGGCTATAATACAAATATGGAAGAGGGTTAAGGGGTGAGCATACCGGTGAAGACGGAATGGCGTTTGGTTGAGCAAGTCGACGGAAAACAACTCCGGAGCGAATGTGCCTCGAGTGGGAATCTGCAGTGCGCGAGGTCGGAGTCGTCGGGATGGTTTGGATGGCTTGGCGGGGTTCTCTGGCTGCGGCGGCGGCTCTAGATGAGAAGAGGGGGTCTGGATATTTTAGGTTAGGGTTTTTGAAAGATATATATATATATATATATATATATATATATATATATATATATATATATATATATATATATATATAATAGGGAGAGAGGATAGGATGGAGGCGTCCGCGGGGTTTTGTGACTGCGGCTAGGGAAAAACTTGCTGCTCACATGCAAATTAGCAATTACTAAAGGAGCGGTCCCTGGGAGTAAGCAAACTACTAAGGGGCGGTCCCTGGGAGTAAGCAAATCAAATTGCTGAAGGGTGGTGAAGTAATAGTAGGTGTTATTAGTATTATTATTAATTATTATTAAATTCTTATTCAATAATTCTTTTACGTTCTTTTCTTTTTCTTTCTAAATATATATATACATATATATATATATTTGTGTATACATATATATTATATATATTCATAAGAAAAATTCATGGATTAGAATAATGCACACCATTAGGCTAGCAACTGCTCAAGGGGTCTCCTACATGGAATAAATTCCGAAAAATTCCTAATGGTCCCATAAATCCTCTAAGTGCCCGAACACCTAAAATAAAAATTATTAAAAATCTATTTCTCCTAATTAGCCACTAAATACTATATTTAAATTATTAATTAATAAAAAATAAATAAATACGGTTTTTAGAAATGGGGGTTTTATACTCGGGACCTCAGGCGAGTATATTTTCTGATAGTTTTCTTACTTGATAGTTATTATAATGCATATATTTAGTAATATTTTACTTGATTCTTGATACGATGGTTACAGGGATTGGTTGTTATAGATTTTTGTCACGCCTTATTGCTTCTCATATTTTGACATAATATTATATTTCTTGTATCGTGATATGACATGATTATGATTTATTATACTATTGTGGATAGACAATCTTACGAGATTGAGCCATACTATTGTACTATTATGGATGGCTAATCTTACGAGATTGAGTTATACTAGTGTACTATTATGGATAGCCAATCTTACGAGATTGAGCCATACTATCGTACTATTGTGGATTGACAATCATATACATGAATGAGCCATACTATTGTTACCATTATGGATACCCAATCATATACATGATTGAGCTGTACTATTGTACCCTTGTGGTTAGCAAATCATAGACTACCGTATGATTGAGCCATATTATTGTGGACATTGTTTAGTAGTAATATTTTTGATCACATATCGGAAGCAATACTTCAAAACACTTAGTTAGGTTCAGTCTTTCCTACTTTTTCCGTATTTACTGTCTATTACCCTATTGTATTGTATGTTCTTTTTTCCACTACCTGCTATGCTCTGATTCTTACTTCTTATCTCATTATGTATTTTATTATTATTTATAGTCTTATAATTTTTACCATGTATTGGAACTGCTGTTAGAGTTTTACTCATTCCATCCTGACTGAATAATATTTCTAGGTTTTATTGTGCTCTTTGATCTTGGACTTCAGAGTTATGCTTTAGTTAGGACTGCTCTTGTACTGTGGACCATGAGGTGACATTTCTAGATATCTAGACTAGTGTTTCTTATTCCATATCGTGTTCTAATTTTATTTCCTTTAGATTATTATTTGGATTATCTTCCTTATTCATTCTTCCTCTATAATATTGTGATTGAGTACATGACAGACTAGTTGTATTATTATGATTCTATTGAGATATAGACATTGTTCTACCGTCGATGCTGCAGTGTAGGCTTGACGTACTCACGTACTCTTCCCCCGATCATCCGGGTGCAGGTCGTGACAATAAGGGTGGGTACGAGGACTCCGAGTGCTTCTATTATGGTAAAAAGGAACATCAAGCGAAACTATTTTGCTTGGAAGAGAGAGAGAGAGTAACGACCACAAGAGAAAGCAGAGTGAGAACACAACAACGACTGTGAACATTGTAGGTGATGAGGTAGTCATGAATCTTGCCTGCAATAATAATTCTTGGCTGGTGGACTCAGGGGCTTCATCGCACGTATCTCACAATAGGACACTGTTTGCCACGTACACAAAAGAAGACTGTGGAGTGTTAAAGAATGCAATAGAGATGTGTCAAAGGCTGTTGCTATTGGAGATGTGCACTTGAGAACCAAGACAGGCTTGTTCTCAAGGATGTTCATCATGTCCCCGATATATGTTTCAACCTGCTGTCGTTGGAAGGGTTGGATGATGAGGGATGCTTCAATCTTTTTTGGAACGGTTGGTAAAAGCTTTCTAGGGGTTCGATGATAATTTCTAGAGGAAACAAAAGGTTCGGTCTCTAGTATATAGAAGGAAGAGCACGTAGGGCACAGGAGATAAGTACAGTCAATGATGCATCTATCGATTTATGGCACAAGCGGCTCAGCCATATTAGGTAAGAAGGAAATGAGCTACTTGTTGAACAAGAAAGTGATTCCTGGCTCAAGTCTACAAAGTTGTTGAGATGTGTGTAATATTTGGCGGGAATGCAAAATAGGGTATCTTTCCAAAGTCACCCAAGTTCAAGGAAGTCTGCATTGCTCGAGTTGGTTCTCTCGGATGTCTGTGGTCTAATGAAGGTAAAATCTATTTGTGGTGCTTCTTACTTTGTAACTTTTATTGATGACTGTTCCAGAAAATTTTGGGTCTATTCTTTAAGGTCCAAGGATTAGGTGTTGTATACTTTCAAATAGTTTCAAGCCTCTATTAATAGGGAGACATGCAAGAAATTGATATATGTTCGGTCCGACGATGGTGGTGTATTGTAGAGAGAAAGAGATTCGACACCAGAAGACTCTGCCAAAGATACCTCAGCTCAATGGTGTAGCGGAGCACATGAACAAAACACTGAGGGAGAGGGTACGATATTTGTTGTCAGAAGCAAAGTTAGCATATATTTATTAGGGCAAGACTCAATACTGCTGCTTATATTATCAATTTATCTCCTAGTGCTCCTTTGCAGGGTGATGTGCTTGATAGAGTATGGTACGACAAAGAGCCATCATACAACCACCTTTGAGTTTTTGGTAGTAAGGCCTTCGTGCATGTACTGAAGGAAGAGAGATCCAAACTTGAGCTGAAGACGAGGCCGTACATCTTTATCGACTATGGTCGGGATGGGTTTAGATATCAACTGTATGATCCGGTAGAAAAAAACCTCTATAGAAGCAAGGACGTAGTATTCGTCGAGGATCAGACCATGATCAACACTTAGGATTTTGAGATGCCTTCTGAGGCCAAGGAATTGCCTGAGTTAGAGTCATTTTGCTTCAAGTCATTTTCAGAGAACACTATAGAGGATACAGATACGAGAGAGCCAATATATGGAGATGCTCCCAATCTTGATCATCAGTCTGTCGATAATGGTCACAACGACCCTGAGGAGGATAAGCATGCCTAGGAGGCAGTTCTTTAAGGAAATGAGACTATTCGTATACAGCTAGTACTAGAGGTTTCATTGAGGAGGAGCGCGAGAATGAGTCGACTATCCATGCGGTACTCACCAAATGAGTACGTGTTATTAATGTAAAAGCATATAAATTACATATATAAAAGTTATGTAAATGAACCAAAGGGAGGAAGTGCAATTTCCTAAAAGTTGAGGCAGAGGCATACTTTTTTTCTCAGATTAAGTGAAAGAAACATGACATGTACTTTTCATCAAACAAGTTCAGATGAACGTGCGTACATTTTCAATAAAGTCATTCATCATTAATAGGCCATATTAACATCTGACATCCCTAAACAGTGTACGAGGAACGACAGTCGAGGCAATCAAATCATTAACAGCAGAGTAATAATTACTCCTATGTGGCAGTATAAAAAAAAGTATGCTAGCTCGACAAAAGTATGTGAGCTCAACAAAAGACGCAATCTCAACAAAAGTACACTGGCCTGTCTCTTCTCCAATAAAAGTATACGAGTATCTCTCTTCAATAAAAGTACGCAGAAGCATCTTTAATTTTATTGGAGAACATGCTAGACGGCTGATAAATATTGCAGAATTTGAGGAGATCACACTCATTTAATGCCAAGATCTGCATACTCTGATCGAAAAGATGGCACATGGCATTCCAGAGTGTACGCATACATTTATTTATATCTCCTAAATAAAGTACGTACATCTCTATATTTCTCTCTGTTGAGGGAAAAATGTACACGTACTTATTAATTTCTAACCGACATTGTGCCGTTATGAATTTAAAGAAATTACGTTTAATTAATGCCGTGATTTTTGATATGTGTGCAAGCAGTTAGCACCACGACCAAACCATTCCTCATACAGGTTACCACATGTCAAACTAACCTTAGTTTGTGCACGCATTAAGCAGAACATGGATGACAGTTATCCATATGTGCGTGCACAAAATAGTAAATACAGTACAAATTGATTATTTTGTGTGCGCATACTCTAATAACCGTTCTATGTGCTGAATGGTTATAAATAATTGGGATCAGTGTCATACCGTGGACATAAGTGTTGGCCCAATATTTATATTAAGTTTTTTGAATATGGCTAATCGACTATGTTTAGCATTATGGTAATCGATCAATCACTATAGTATCTTCTACTTAAACTAAGCCTTGTCCAAATATGTAATATTTGCTTTTGTATATTTCCTTGTTTATCTAACATGTACTTACAGAAAGCAATAAGCAAGATCAGCAATGGATATATGTTATATGACAATGAGCCAAAAATGGCGTTATACCAGAAGATTCCTTCCAACCTCCTACGACTTATCTGGAGCCTCGTACCCGGGGGTTCCGTTGCACGGTCAGCAGATGGAGGTCGAGGGGGCAGCGCCCCTCTTGGGGGTTCAGGGGCAAAGCCCCTGAGAGGTATTCAGATTTCCAGATCTGGTTATCTTTGGACAAGTGTCGTCAAGGAAAAAAAATATCTTCAAGTCAGCAGATATTTTAGAAGTTTGGCATCATTAGTGTTCTTGGTTTTCATATATAATTTAATATTTTATTTGAGTATAAGATTGATGTAAGCTAAGTCGTACTGGCAAATCAAAGTACCTATACCCAGATTCCTAGTCCACTCAAATAAACCAAAGAACCTATCCACCAAATTAGGCCACATTCATTAACAAAGTCTACCATACATAGAAATCAAACTTGGGCCTAACTCATGCCAAACTCGAACCAAACTCGGTTACCCTTTTGTTATGAAATCAACCAGTTCAATTAGCTCCTGATTTCTTGGCCCAATAGTTAAAAATTTAAATTAAATTTTATTCGAATTCTGGCCGAATTCTGTTTGCCAATACCCTATAAATATGATTGGATTTCCAAATTTCTTCTCACTCAACCATTCTCTATCTTTCTATCCTATAGTAAGTAAACCTCAGAGCCTAAACTTTGTTCTCTCCAAGATTAACTCCCTAGCCTTCAGAGTGCCAATTGCGGTCTCGGTCTAGAAGTCTACAAGAGTTATAAAGAGCTTGGCTCCATCAGTTTCCTCTCTTCTTTGTGTAAAGTCTGCATGCCCTTCGTATCAAATATACGTATGTGAAGTTATGATACTTCAGATCAAATCTTGTAGTGTAAGAAGTGGCAATCCTTCGGATCAAAGCTTGTGATTCACTATTGGTGATTATAGTGGATAAAACTCCGAGCAAGAATTCTCGGGACTAGACTAGTCCTCTCAGAGAAAAACTAGTATACATCTTGGTGTTTGCGTTTGCTCTCACTTACTCTTATTGCTTTATATTACTGTCTTGTATATACACTACTAGTTAATAATTGCCTTCACTTTGCTTAATTTTTATTTGAGTAGATTATTCTGCTGTACTCTATTCATCCCCCCTCTAGAGTTGCCTTACGGTCCTTCAATAAGTCTTGTATGCTAGTTGCCAAAACCCTTTTACTATTAAGTTCTCCAGTGTTCGAGACAATATTTCTTATTCGTATGTTTGTAGTCCAAGGAGTAAAGTGGTCGACTGTAGACCAGATCTTTATAGCTACTGTTTTTCTAAAATTTTGTACCTAGATTCTTGTAAAGGATATTTTAAACTTTCAAGTTCTTAATAAAAAGTTTACATAACTTTTGTTTTGTAAACAATTAACTGACGAGGGAGAGCCCGAAAGTTTTACAAAGGTGATGGAAGACGAATAAAGGTAGGAGTGGATGCTGGCCATGCATGAGAAAATGAGTTATTTGTAGGAAAACTCCACTTATGAAATGGTACGGTTGCCAAAGGATAAGAAGGCTTTGAAGAATCGATGGATGTTAAGAGTAAAATAGATGGATGATGCTACACACCCTCGATATAAAGTAAGATTTGTAGTTAAAGGCTAAGGTCAGTAGAAGGGCATGGATTTCGATAAAATATTTTCACCAATCGTCAAGTTATCATTTATTAGGGTGGTGCTAGCATTGGTAGCCAGTTTTAACTTAGAGGTTGAGAAGATGGACGTAAAGATGGCATTCCTCCACTATAATTTAAATGAGGGGTTATTGTTCCGATACAAAATTTTAGTTGTGATAACTTAGTTTTATATATTGGAAGCAAAGAAAATATAAAGAGTCATTGAGCAAGAAATCTAAGTACAATTAAGATTTCAGGGAGTGTGACGATGGAGATCAAGTACTGCAGCTGACTTCTTTACTCTGTTGACTGTCTGATGATGAAAAAACTTGCTAGATCTCGGGCACGAAAGACAACAATTGGGCTCCTGAGTATGATTTTTCTTCGTCTAGCTGTACCCTTTTGTGTGGGAATGCATCATTTCTATTTATAGCCATCTAAACTAGAGGGCTTATGCATGTTCATATGCTATATGCCTCTGTATGCTTGTTGTATGGTCATCCTTAATAGGATACAGTTGTAATATCGAGTGCATGTCATGATCAAATTGTCATGTGGCATTAGTTGTGATAGGATGTTGATGAGATCTCAACCCGTACTAGGCTGTTTTCACCCGTTGTGTGCGTGACTTAGTCAACTTGATACATGGCCAGCATTGGTTGCCAAGGATCTCTTCAGTTGTAACAGAAAGATTTGGTCGCATAGGGCCGCATGAAGGTTAGACCGCATAGGGGTTAGGCCTCATGAATGATGATGTTCGCTATTAAAACAAGTTTGAACAAAATTTTGTATTTAATTCACGTAAAGGAATACAAAGAAATCCTAAAACGAAAATCTAACTACAAGTTTTTGATTTTGGGGAGTGGGACGATGGAGATCGAGTGCTGCAGTGGCTCCTTCACTCCATTGACGATACGACTAAGGAAGGGCAATGCTTTTTCTCCCTCTTCGGCCTGTGCGTCTGCCTCTCTCTCATCCTCTACCTGTGTATAACACCCTGGTATTTATAGCCATTATGTTATATGACCATACACGCACATGTACCAAGGTTACATGGATGTCGGGGGATGCCATGTGTACCTCCTCAACCGGATACAATTATACCTGGGATAGCAAGTCCAGTCAGAGCTGCCACATTGACATTTATTGTGATATACTGCTACCGAAGATCTGTGTAGTTCTCCTCTTTTATGTGCGTGACTTGGTCATCTTGACACGTAGCCTGCACTTGGTTGTGGAGACTCTCTTCAGTTATAACGAAAAGATTTTGTCTCAAGGAGCAAAAATCCTTGGGACACATGGAGTTTGGGATGCATGTGGTCGGAGATGCATGGGACGCATAGAGTCTGGGACTCATGTGGCCAGAGACGCATGGGATGTATGGAGTCTGAAATACATGTGGCCTCGTATACATGGAGTTGCACGCCTGTCAGGAGTAATTATTAGTTTGACGATATCTTTTTGTCGTTTAGTGTGCTCACATTTTCTAAGGCATTTAAAGTGCCTTCTTGTCAGGATTTAATGTCAGACCAATATGGATGTCAGTATGCCACGTCAGATCCATAAGCGACCAAAGTTTCTTCAACAGGTTTGGACGCATGTATGTTATCATTTTGGGCTGTATGGTTTCTCTACGGCCTTATTTCTCCTGAGTTTGGCCTTGGGGCGCATGGTTTGTTGGATGCATGGATCCATATTTTCTATGCTTCTACAAGAACCCCTTCAAAGTTTTTAGACAGATAAGTCTGAAATTCTTTGAATAAGAAGCATGGATGGAGAGTACTTAGGCCGCATGGACGATGGGTCGCATAGGCGCATGTTGCCAGGCTGTCAGATCTCCATTAAGTGAGGAGATTTGCCTCTATTTTCTAGAAGATCTCTTAACAGTTTTTGAGAGATAAAGAGAAAGAAAATTCACCAACTGTCACGTAAATAGAGGTGGTTTCAGAACTCGAGGTGTCAGTTTTGACTAAGGATAAATATTGACCACAAAAATTGAGGTGTCATATTTCTCATAACCGTCTGGTTTATTTCCTCGATCTCTTCATGCAGTTTTGCAGCCTATAAATAGGCTACCCAGAGAGGAGAAAGAGCTTTGTTTCTCTACTTCTCCTTCCTATGTAATATGGATGGTTGTTATTCTTCTCATCGAGGAGTTCATCAGAGGCCAACTTGGTCTGTGGTCCCCTGACGCTAACAGTCCATTCAGAGGTGAGGGAGTGCTTCAGTCCTCATGCCATTCAGCCAAGGGACACAGAGACAGAA